>PKML01064874.1:25019-98528 GCA_002933935.1 Eutrema yunnanense | reverse complement strand
TGTTATGAATTAATTATATGGATACCCATTATAAGGTCCATATTCTAGGAGGTTTAGAATATTCTCGGTTTCCTTATTCTCCTTATTCAGCTTGCTCTCCAAGTCTATGTAAACCTATATATACCTCTCTTTATTCATGGAATAAGACACAACAATTTCCTATTTCTCTTTTATTCACAACACGTTATCAGCACGAAACCCTAGCCGTTTGAGATAACCCTAGAATTCGAGCCGTCAACTTGCACAGCGAGTTTCCGACGAACCACAACGAATCTCGCGACGAGACACACATGCGTGGAAAGCTCTTCGAGTCAGCTTTCCAGCGCCACCGACCTCTCTAAATTTGAGTCCACGGTCAGAGAGATATCGTCGTTTTACTGAAATAGGTGCAGTCTGCCCAAGCTCTCCGATCTGCCTCCTTGCGGGGCGATTTTCCGGCGAACCACCGGGATTCACATGGCGATTCAATCATACATGGATAGATATTTGAATCAGCTTTTCATAACCGCCGGCAACGCCTCAATTGAGTCCATCGTTCTGGAGTTATGGCCGAAACCGTAAAGCCGCTGTAGTCTGGCCGAGCCCTCCGCCAGCAATTCCGATCAGTCACCTTCAACGATGTTTTCCCGGTGACTCCGGAAGAATCAGGCGACGATCCGACTATCCACAGAAAACCCCGAATGTCAGTTTTTTTTAGGAAGACCAGAATTGCCCCAAACGGAGTCGTACATCGAGAGATATGACCAGATCTCCACAACAGGTGCAATATGCCAAACCCTAACCACTGAGTAAAACCCTAGTCGAGCAAATAAAAGTTTTTATCACCACAAACACGGATCTCTGACGATATTCGACGTAGTCTCCGTCAAGCACAAAGCAGCTAAGTTTACTAATCATACTTTTTATCTACGTTGTTTTATTGGTTGAGTTTTCAGTTTTGGTAAATCGTTGGTTTACAATAACCAATTGATTCGATCTGCTATTGAATCGATTCATGTTTTATATTACATATAATATAATTAAATTGTTTAGTATCAAAGTGGAATTTCGATGAATGAAAAACATTAATAAGAATTAGATTATTTATTCTTTTTCTATTATTTTATTGTTTGGTCTTTGATCGTTTGTCTAATATTAATTGATAGTTGTTATTCTTTTTGTTCAAGAAACATAGAATTTTTCTTATACAATTGATGATATGTTATTATGAATAAGACAAACTTACACGGATATTGTTTTTGTTTTAATTTATGGCATATGTGAAATCTTCGCCGAAATCCATAAGCATAACCAAAGTTTCTCCAACGACGACATTTCCGATTTCGCCCGTCTTCGTTATCAATTGAGATAAGATCGAAAACAGAGAACACCATCAATTTGATCCACCAACTTCATCTTCTACCTCTTGGTTGAAGGTATGATTTCCCTTTTATTGAACGGATAATTGATGGACTACTTGATAAAATCTAAGTTTTAGCAAATCAATGTTATTCAATTACTTTTGGTTCGAGTACTTGACCATAGAAGATCCACATGTTATTTAGAGTAATCTAAAAGAAATATGATCACTAGAATGTGATATTGTTTAAAGCTCGTTATGACTGATTAATCTAAGATTACATGACTTGAAGTCTGTAAGTAGACATTACTCAGCTATGTTCAGAATTATTTGTAAATTGATATTATGTGGAGATAATATCATTGATGCAGAGATGCTAAAAGACATAATTTACGTTTTAGACAAGTAATGTTGTCCTGAAGACACATTAATATGAAAAGAGGATTTGAGAAGTATTCTGAACTTATATATTGTCTAATTGAGACTGAGTAAAATAATGCGCTACAGATGAAAATACATGATACACTTCTAATTGGTTATGTTCCATTCCCTGAAGCGAATGTGACACCATATACTAAGAAAGAAAAGAACCACACTAATAACACTGACCGAGAAAATGGCTATAGAAGTGGTCGTAGATGTGAACGTGGATATGTATATGGATAAGGTCAAGGTTAGAGAGTTTCTTTCAAGAACTCAGATTCTCACTAGAAGTGAGAAAGTAAAGATGGTATCATACAAGAGATATTTTCTCATGTGACGATAAAATAAGCTAGTGTGAGTACAATATGAGGTAGTATAAAGATTTATGAATGCTCCAGAAGAGAGATAAATTTGCCTATGGGAACGCAATCATTGATGCGTTATACTTTCTCAAGTCTCAAAAGTTATCTAAGATAAAATACATGACCCAAGTTGGGTATGTTGTTGGTTATAGAGTGGGATTCAATTCGAGATGGAGGGACTTGAAGTGTCATCATCTCGAGGGAAAGAATCGAAGAATCTCACAATCCATCGTAATGAAATATCCAGAAGATTTCACACTCAAAATAGATTTGATGAATCATTTATAAAGAAAATCCAGGAGATTTCAAGATTACTCATGTTGAGACAATGAGTGAAGAAAATGTTGAATATCTTCACATCGTGAGTATTACCTAAGGCAATAAAAGTATTTTGGAGAAACTACCTACATTCTCTACTAGATTGTACTACACAATAAATTAGTGTAATGGATAAAATAGTAAACACAAAGTTTACTGAAAATCTCAATGTTTTGTCTTGATCGGTTTGGCCATTCCGGTTCAATAATAATGCGAAAAAGAACTAGAAGATTCTTATGTGTTATCCATAAAGGAAGTTGATAATACGGTTTTCACTATCCAATATACTTGGAATATATTAGTTTTCTGGTACGTATACAAGGAGATATTTTGGACTGATCATCCACTATGTATCTTTGCGAAAATATTTGGTTAATTGATTAGAGTGAAACCGCATTGATTCGCATTATGCCAACGAATAATTTTGAGTTCTCCCAAGATTGGTTTTTGGTCAGGAACCATATATTTCCCAACAAAAAGATTTTGGATGTAATGTTGCTCGACCACATTGATCTAAGTTGGGACCTCAAAGGAGGTTAGGAATTGTTGGATATGAGTCTCCCTTGATGAGTAAATGTATTGAGCCATCAATAAGGGATAAGATTCGATTTACAGACTGTAATTTCAGTGAGTCAGTCTTTCCAACAATTAAGGGGGGAGAAGAAAATAAACAGCTGGAAAAGAAAATCATTGAAAGAAATTATCTTGATCCTCATAAAGAATGTGCACTAGAAGTTCAAAAGATAATTCATTTGCAGAGTTAGCAAATTTAATGCCAGAAGCATTTCCTGATCTTGATTGAGTGACGAAATCACATATACCAGTTGCGCTCCAATATTGATGTCCCGGGGGAAAATATCAACTGATATTGAGTCTAGAGATCGCATGAAGCGTGATAGACCTATTGGTTCCAAAGATTAGAATCCTCGAAAAGAAATGGAGCAGATTATGAAATGGCAAGATCGAGGAATCAAAGAATTATGGAGGATCTCCATAAGAGACATTAGACATGACTAAGAAGGAAATGCAGGTACGTAGTAATGATAAGATATTTCAAATAGTTTTGTCATGTCTGGAACAAAATGGAACCAAAAGCAAATCGACGTCGATAATATTTTGCATGCAGTGAAACAGTTGATGAGAATTCAGGATCATAAACCGCGATATAATAAGATATATTGAAAAACGTACGTAAAGTGATGATTGGCCGATCATGGAAAAAGCCGTAGAGGCAAAGTTAGAATCTCTTGCAGAGAGGTATTTGGACCAGTAGTCCGTACACTTGAAAGTGTAAAACTAGTAAGACACATAAGTGGATCTTTATGAGAATGATATATGAAGAGATAATTTCTTGTGGTGGATGCAACTATTTTTCAGATCCCTTATCAGTCTGAGAATGAGAGAAAGACTTGATTTAATCCCAGAAGGATTTAAACTACCAGAAGCAGCCTAGAAGAATTTAAATTGCTAAGAAGCAGCAAATTCTAGTTCTCGAGAACACTAGCTATTGGATTGATTTAAAGAAAATATGTTTCATGGGGTATACTCTTAAAGTGAGTATTATATATGAGGTTAACCGATATACCCATGTGTATTTATCAAAAGATTATGGATCAATGAGATCCTTTATTTGAACATAATCAAAACTCTTGAAGAGTTTATTGGAAGTCGAAATTTGGATAAAACGACTTTGGAAAGACAACATTGTCTTCAGGTTTTCCAAATTGCAAATCTAAGTAAAAAGATGTTTTATCAAAGATCTTTGCAGGATTTTACAGAGAAAATGCTCATATATAGTTGGTCTTGAAGTACCACACTTAAAATAATTTTTGAGCAAGTTGTTTATCACTTTCATGATTGAAAGATGTGATTTCATATGACAAGAGAGAAAGCCAAAATAATATCTAGAAGATTGTAAGTAAAATGAAATTTGGCATGAAGTCCAAATAGACGAATAAAATATCGCCTATGTGAGAAGGATGTTATGGACAAGAAGTTCAATAACCTGAGAAATTATGATAATCATACGAGTGTATTAACTAAAGTTATGTTTATACTAATTCACTAAAGATTATATATGATTGGATTGCATTTCTTGAAGAAGATGATTCTCGGGGGAGAAATATGATGATGTGCGTGGTTGTACTCTTTTTTTCTTATCATGGTTTTTATCCCACTGGGTTTTTCCATGACAAAGTTTTAACGAGTCAGCAAAGAACACGCAAATGATAGACACCTAAGGGGAATGTAAATATGAAAGTGTATCACTATTCCAAAGATTAATGAGATCATCAGAAGCAAAGAGAATGATCATGATGGATCATCCGCGACACCCATTAATTGCAGAAGAATGGCAATATACATCTACTATAAATTCGTTCAAGTGAAGATTTGACGGACTTATTTACCAAGACGACTCCAACTGCTACTTTCAAGAAGCTAGTTCATTATATTAGATCGCGTCATCTCAAACATTTCAGGTGATGTACTCATGAGGGGGAGTAATAGCGCGTTGCACTCTTTTTCCCTTAACTATGGTTTTTCCCATTGGGTTTTCCTAGTAAGGGTTTTAATGAGGCAGCATCTTATGCGCATTAGGATCATTTTTGTATAATGGTCATCCAAGGGGGAGTGTTATGAATTAATTATATGGATCACATTATAAGGCCCATATTCTAGGAGGTTTAGAATATTCTCGATTTCCTTATTCAGCTTGCTCTCCAAAGTCTATGTAACCATATATATACCTCTCTTTATTCATAGAATAAGACACAACAATTTTCTATTTCTCTTTTATTCACAACAATCTTTAATTTATGTTCCAAATGCTAATTGACAAATTAACCATAGTTTTTATGTATTGGTTTAAAACTTAATGTAATTAATCAAGAAATCAAAATGGAAAAGCAAGAATCAAATTATTCATTCCTTTGGCACATTATACATACATCACGCGCCTTGAGGGCGTGCAAAATACATGTAATGTCTTATATTCCGACTTTATTATCACTCAGTTTCAAAGCTTCAAGTGACTCAGTTTCTGTATCTGTCTTCTTGGCATGACGTGTACAGAAACCCTTGAGTCTCTCAAGTGCATCCTCAAGCATATGAGCTTCCACTCCAATGGTTATCCTCATCCAGTTCTTCAAACCCAGAGCCTCTCCTGCAAAACCAACAAATGAAGCCATTTTAGTATCAAAACCCAAATCAAGATTCATGTTTCTTGATTTCATTAGCTTTACCTGGCAGAAACACGAGGTTTTCCTCTCTCGCCAGCTTCACGCAGAAATCAGTGTCGTCCTTGATGTTCTCCAACAATGACAGCTCCAGTTTTGTCTGCCGTAAAGTGAAGACTGTTAAAACGGATATCTCTGGACAAAGAAATCAGAGATTCATTTAAGTGTGGTATATTGGTTATTATCATAATCTCTACGACTACCAAGATGTTTTCCTATTCATCAGTTTGAACAGTCTGAAATTGATCAAGAATCACTAGTTGTGGATGTACAAGTTTTTACCAATAAGTAAGTGCAAGACTCAGGTTTCTTGGGACAGACGACGCAGGGGATGTCCTTGAGCCTATCACACACCAAATCGACATTATGTTTTAGTATCTTGTTCTTCTTTGCAAAGAAACTTTTATCCGCTTTCTGCAGGATCTCGGGAAGTGCAGCCTGTCAAAAGGAACATAATGGAAGTGGAAGGGTCAGCTAAAGAACCCAAACAATTCTACCACAATACTACTAAATCACAAACCTGAATTATAGTGGAAGGGTCAGGAGTTATGTCAAGACTCTGTTTGATGGATTGAACCACCTGTCGGAAACAGAGAGTGAATCCACATTGAGATGATTACTTGTTAGTAAACGGGCAAGAGAGGATCAGTAAACAGACCTTGGTGGACTCGAAAACGCCGTCGGGATCATTCAAGGCGATCCAGCCAATTTTCCATCCAGGAACGACCCATCCTTTAGATATGCCTCCCAGCGTCAGCACAGGGACGATCGACGCGAACTTCCCCATTGGAACGAAGGGATTGTCTCCGAATATAGTTTGGTCGTATACTTCGTCTGTGATCACCATTATCCCCAGCTTCCGAGCCGTCTCTGCAACCTTTTGGAGATGGTCGTGAGAGTAGACGTTTCCACATGGGTTGTTGGGGTTAATCAGGACCAAGGCCACAGTGTTTTCGTCTGCAATGGCTTCGATGCCTTGGAGATCAATCTCCCATTCTTTGTTGGGAAGAAGATCGAACTTGCGGATCTCGAGACCACTGTAAGCAGCGCGAGCGTCGTAGTGAGGGAAGCCAGGACGTGGGAGCAAGATGTTTGCGTTTGGTCGAGCCAACGATTCGAACACGATCTCTATCCCTTGGTTGCATCCAGCGGTCAGGAAGATGTCTTCCGCCGTTAACTTGTTCGGAAGATCTCGGTTCAGATAATCGGCGACGGCTCTGTTCACAACAACGGCAAAATCAAAATAAGTTATGGGGCCTATTTATACGAATACTAAACTATAGGGACTCAAACGACGGAGTTGAGATTACCTTCTGGCCGGGAGAATCCCAGCTCCGGGACCGTAGGAGTTGCCTTTTCCGGATCGGAGGACGTCGACGACGGCGTCTTCAGCCTCGATACAGGTGCGGAAGCAAGGGTAGACGGACGGATCTCCATGGCCGAGTGGCAAAATGGTCTTTTCGACGTCCTTGCTGCAGTTGTCGAAGAGCATGTAGATAACACCTCTCAGCGTTACTGTCGAGGCTTTCGCGGCCTTGTCGCTTCCACCGAACCGCCAAACGGTACCGTGGCCATTCTGCGTTTGCGTTTTGGGCTTTTCCTCAGGTCGAAACGCGGGAACCACAAGGTTGGCGTGTGCTTCTTCTTCGCTCATCATCTTCTCTCTTTTGTGGTTTCTCTGACTCAGAAGATTCTTCTTCTTCTATATGAAGCCAACCAAAAGGTATTTGTAACAATTGAAATTTCAAAGTGCTGCGACTGCGATCGTTGAATATATATCATAGTTCGTATTACAATCTTGGTGAGACCTAACAACTTAACCCAAACAAAAACCACGTGCCAAATAGGATTACTTTACTAAAAAAAAGCTGATGCTACATCTATATGCATCTAAGGGTGTATATAAATGGTTTTAAACAATTAATTTGATTGGTCTACAATCTACATTAACATTTATAATTTAAAATTAAGAAAGTTTTCAAATTCTAATATTGTTGTTAATAATAAAAAGTTATAAAGATAAGGAAATTATGTATACAATTGTCATCACCAACCAAAAACCAACATCATATTAAATTAGAAAAATTTCTTAATTTAAAATAGTTGTCTCAATTATATAAATAACTAAGAATAACTATAAAAGTAAAATTTATTTACATATGTGTATATGCACACGTTTAGAAAGCTAATTAATATAATTTTTGAGATTAAAACTGTAATATTTTTTATATATTATTACAATTACCAATATACACAAAGTAATATCTTAATAAATATGACTGATTGCATATGATTTTTATCAAAATAATATTAAAAAGAATACAGAAGCATAACATATAAGGATTACTAATCAAAGTTGATGCATATAAGGGTGTACATATAAGTTTTTAAACAATTATTTTGATTGGTCTATATATATTAACATTTAAAATTAATAAAGTTTCCACATTCTAATATTGTTGTTAATAAAAATTATAAAGATAAAGAAATTATGTATAAAATATATTTTACCAACATCATATTAAATTAGTAAAAAAAAAAAAATTTAAAATAGTTTTCTCAATTATATAAATAACTACGAATAAATATAAGAGTAAAATCTATTTACATGTGTGTATATGTGCACGTTTAGAGAGCACTTTGATTATTATGATGAAATAATTTTATCACTATTTTTGTTACAAAAATGATTTCTTATCTATAAAAATATATGTTATTTAAAAAGTTGAAATTACTTGATTTTAAAGCTTTCCACATAAGATTTTAATTAGCCAATAATTATAATCAACATTAGCATATAATTTTTTGCCACATGTCCATAAAAACTTTCCACACGATCGCATGGAATAGATATTGCAGAAATGATTGAAAGAAATTATATTTTTATATTCTGCTTGTGATTGCTATAGATCAATGTAGGAGTTATTTGTTTTGAATTGTTTTATTTGTTATTAATTTTCTGAATATTTATGTAAGTTGTATTGATTTTACCTACTTAATTGTCTTCTTAATCAAAGTTATGCTCGGATGGAATGTAAAAAGAATAAAGAACGACATGAGAAAGAATTCATCCATGGATTGAAAAAGACGAATACAATGAAGAAAAAAATGACCATGTGTAAACCAATTTTCTCATATATAAAATAATATTTCTTAATTCAATATTCTTTGCATTGACCCCTAAATAAGAGAATTAAATCCTCATTGCTTAGGTTTATGATCTCATCGAAAAACCATTGAAAATTTAACACAATCAATATGTCACAAGACAAAATTTGGGCTTCTATCTATTCAAAGTAAAACTTACAAAAAATATATTTACTTTCTCGATTTTTTGTTATTATAAATTTGTTTCAAAGCTCATTTTATATTCATACTAGGGTGTGATCCGCGCGTATACGCGCGGACGTGGTAAACAATTTTCTAATTTGTTTTTATGGCTAATATTTTTTTTTCATAGTTAATATAATTGTCTATGTCCGCTTAAGATTTGAGTATTTGTTTCTTTTTTTGTTTTTTATTTAATTTATTAAATTTATGATCATCTATGTGTTTGTTTGGTTTTTTAAAGCACATATGAAATGATGTATTTTTATTTTTTTAATACATGTTTTGTTATTTTTTTATAATAGGTTCGTTTATTTTCTGGCTCTATATCGGTTATATTTTGTGTAATCTATTAGATGAAGAATCTTCGTTGTATGATAGTTATAGTTGAATAGTTTAATGTTGAAGTTTAGTTTTGTGTTTTCTATCTTTGTTTTTGTATGTTTGTGATGCGCGAGTTTTTGTTTTTAAGTTTTATAATAGTTTAATTTATTTATGAGAACTTTTTTATTCATTTTTAGTAAAACAAAATATTGCTTGTATATTGTAAGCCTAATATTTTATTTGAAACTTAATTAATTGTTTCTCTTATTTTCACCTCCATTAAAATCAAAATGTAATGATAGTCAATCACTTCAATATCTACGGTCAATCACTTCTATATTATTTACAAATAATCATGTTTGTTTGGAACTTTCATATATTATCTATATTTAAAGACAAAATAAAGCATGTTATCCAAATATCTAAATTACTGAACGTTGTATATTTATTATTTTAAATTATATACTTTAAAAAAAAATGATTTTCATATCTATAATTTATTTAACAAATTTATTATAATATGCATTATTAAACGATAATGAGTTTACTTTTTATTTATTAGATATTATGTTTTTTCTTTTAAAAATCTCTATATATTTGTGATATGTTAAATTAATATTTTATATATTGTATACTATTAGTTTGGATCAAATAATATCCATTCACTAAACATATTTTCGATATAAAACTTTAACCTTGTAAATATAATAAAGTGTGTAATATATTAGTAAAACTAAAATTTTAAATCTATTATTCTTTCAATAAATTTTGTTGATTTTTTTAAGTTTTCATGATATGAGTATGAAAATGACTTTTCAAATTTTTTGCATAATTTAATAAAATATATAGTTCATATGTATATCAAAGTTTTAGCTAATTAAATTCTAAAAATTAAATATCAAAATGATGTGGCATACATGTGGATGATATATGTTACATTAATATTGTATATATTGTCTACTATTAGTTTAGATCAAATAATATCCATTCACTAAACATTTTTGATATAAAACTTTAACTTTGTAACTATAATAAAATGTGTAATATATTAGTAAAACTAAAAAAAATTAAATCTACTATTCTTTCAATAAATTTTGTTGATTTTTATAACTTTTTATGATATAAATATGAAAATGACCTTTCAAATTCCTTGCATAATTTAATAAAATATATAATTAATATGTATATCAAAGTTTTAAGTAATTAAATTATGAAAATTAAATATCAAAATGATGTGTCATATATGTGGATGATGATGTGTCTTCACCACAAGAGAGAAAAGCTAACTTTATATATATAATAAATATTGTCTTGGTTTCAAAATTAATTTTTTATAGATACGAGAGCAAGATTTGTGTTTTAAAGTTACCTTTAATCTGTTGACAAAAAAAAAAAAAAAAAAGTTACCTTTAATCCAGCAAGAAGTTGTGACAAATCTCAGATATTCTCGTTATTCTTCGAGGTAGCATGCCAAACACAGGTTTGAGTAGCAATTGGTGAATTGTTATCTTAATCCATGACCTCCAATGTTAAATAATAATTAACCAATGCAACTATTTCTGCATTGACTTTGGTTACAGACTTGAACTGTAAATTTTTCCCCTAAGGAACCGTACGTGGAGATGTAAATCAAACCAAAGACAGTAAATTAAAAGAAGCAAAGACGAAGTAAACGTAGGGAAAATATTAAGCTAGAATAAGAGCAATTAAGCACAACAAAGGGAGAAGAAGAGTTAACATTGTGAGAATTGTAGCAATGGAGTCCAAACTTTCCCAAGAGTGTGTCAGAGGGAGTAGTACATAACATGCAATGGGGGCACATATCCCACCATATGGAACATCTAATCTCTCGTAGATGGAGAGATATAACAATTCTCGATGCAAACACAGAAACGATCATCCTTAACTTGATCAAACAACTAAAATTACCAAGTCTGAAAACACTAAGTGATAGAATATATCTTCATATACTCCTTTATGTCTGAAAACAAATTATAATACATATATCTCCGTTTGGAAAATGATTTGCGACGCCAAGTCTTTCCAGCTTGAGAGTTGTCTCTTACACACTTGATTGGTAAAATTTATAGATTATTATCAATAATGGAACCTTACAACGATACATGAGATGTCGTCTTTGCTTTTCTTAGCGATTGCTTCTTCTATCAACTCCTTTGCTGCCGCTTGTGAATCTTTTATGCTTTTGATGGCGTCTACAGCTTCTTGGTTCGACATCACCTGTTTTAACACAATGCTCGTCAACACATTGTCAAAATCAAATCAATCTTGGATGATAAAAGATGCAAAGAGATCAAATACCTTCCAGATTCCATCACTAGCGAAAACAATGAACTCGGTCTCATCATCGATTGCCTGGTGTGTTATGTCTGGTTCTGAGCTGAGATGTAACTTTAAGCTCTTATCTCCAAACGCCCTCGCAACCGCTAGTTGTCCATCAACTCTTGGAACGTCCCCTGCAGCATTTAGGGATCGTCTATTCATTTAGGGAAGGTACGTATAGGGAAGGATCCTGATTATTATTTAAAAAGAAAGTTACGTACCTGGAATATTTGATACAAAGCCACCACGGCTCTCTATTTCCTTTTGCTCCTTGCTTGGTTCATGATCAACCGAGAGCTGAGATGCTACACCATTCATTGACATAACTGCCCGTGAGTCTCCAACGTTAGCAACGACTAGCTTTTGGCCATCTATCAGGATTCCTGTAACAGCCGTGGATCCGCCTTTGCCAAGTTTAAGCGACTGCTCTAATATGGCAGCATCTGTTGATATGTAGGCATTCCTTATAGCGTTGTCCGTATCAGTCCAGAAATCCTTCTGAGGGAATTAGTTATATCAATCAACAAATAGAGATAAGAATTCATGACAAAAAAGGATCATCAAGACATTATTTACCTCTTTGAGTATGTTGTCAAAGAGATTGGTCTGCAAGTACTTGGCCACATCATGCCCCAAGTGACCGTCAAAGATGGCAAACAAACCCAATTCATGGCCGTCAACTTTCTTGAACTCAGACACAACGTAGTCCTCCATCGGATGGCTGGCTTTGCCTTTGACAAAGTGAAAACCGTGCGCGATGTTCTTCCACATCTTGCTTTTACCTCTGCCCGTTTCAGATCCGCAGAATCCAGCCTTCAACTTTAAAAAAAAAAAAAAAAAAAGNTAAAGAGATTCTTCTTGAAACCAAAAAAAAAAAAAAAACTGAAGAGATTCTTGAAACCAAATCACACAAGAATTCTCCACTCAGAGCAACATATATCCTGGCTTTGGCCTAATTTGTAAATAAAAAGATCCAAAAAAAGTTAACTTAAAACAACAAACTCAAGAGATGCAGCTCTACAAGAATCAGTGAATCCCCAAGTTGTGTTAAATTTCATTTAAGGGGTAACGTCATATCTAAACAAGCATGCCAACTTTAATTAGAAGAAAGGAAGCAAATATTGGTTCTGAAGCTGAAGCAGCAGCAGCAAGACAAGACATACAAAATGGATCAGATCACCCCAAATCTAGGAAGTCATTTTGGTTGAGCATACCTTCATCTTATGGAGAATTTCTCGGCCTGTCATTGTGACAAGGATTCTGTGTGAATGTGAAATGTGAATAATGATGATTTCAAAATAGAGAAGAGAGAGATGGGTTCGGTTCCTTTTATTTATGAAATAAATTGACAGTGACGTGGACAGGCTCAGGCTGCTTGCCTTCGTCACATCCTCGACGACTTTTCTTCTTCTTCCCTCCTTTAATAATGATCTGTTATTGCTACATTCTCACGTCACGTTGCCGACACTAACAATTATTTTTAAGGGGACATACCAATTTTTTTTTCTTTTAATCGAGCGGATTCCATCGATTTTTTAGACCTCAAAACTAATTCTACGAGATGCGTTTACTTTTTTACAAACCCTCACCAACGCTGGTGTTACTGGAAGGCAAGGGCGGATGTAGATAGGTTAAATTAGAATTATTATGCCATTTTATTTATATAATTTTATTTGATTAAATTATTAAGCCATTTATGTTAAATTAGAACAAATTATCAAAGCTTCCTTGAAAGTTGATGATGCTAACATTTCACGACCCATCTAATATTCAAAAATAAAGCCCCCATTTCAAAATTCCCTATTGAATATTGATTGGATTTGAGGGATCGGTTTAGTTATTAGTTTGGTTAATTTTGTTTAAACGTAATATATACACTAGTTTCTATAACACATATATGCTGAGTTCCCTTTCTCGCCACATAGGCCACAATACATACACATAGGCCCACTAGTTCTCTTTCTCGAAACATAGGCCCACTAGTTCTCTTGGTCCAACAAGTTTTGAATTTCTAAAATAGTTTTTTTCTCTTTTTCAAAATTTCTCTCTCCCTCTCTCTCTCTCTCTCTCTCTCTCTCTCACACACACACAGCGAAAAAACAAAAATGGCAATCGGTTACAGAGACACCGCCGGTGAATCCACCTCCGCCGATGACCCGCTCTTCCTCTGGCTTCTGTAACTCATAATTCCTCTCGCTCTCTCTCTTCATCTTTTCAATTATGCCAAAAGAGTTTCTGATTTTCAATCTTTTGATTTCAGGAAGATTAAAAATTCGACGGAAGATCTACTCTCTGGTACAAATTCCGGAGAAGATATCGATAAGCTTCTACATGACTGTATCTCAACTTTCAAGCAAGACGCTCGCTACCGAAATGACGTCAGATTCCTCAAGATCTGGTTTCTCTACGTAATAACCCTTATCCTTTTATCATTCTCCCTCCAGGTTCTTTCAGCTTTAATGGCCTCCCGTTTCCTCGAATTGCTTCTTAGGTTTCGGATTGTTAACTATCCTGGATGTCATACTTTTGGGGTTTTTATCAAATTGTTTATAGCTTGACGGCAGTGAAGATTTTGAGAGGGTTTATAGAGAAGTTGAAGAGAACGAGATATGCATCGGGCATTCGTTGCTCTATGAATGGTATGCCATTTTTCTCGAGGTCAAAGGCTTATGGCGAAGAGCAAATTTGGTTTATCAGACTGGTCTTTCAAGGTCTCTTATCTTTCTCCTAATTTTGTGTTCCTTCCTCTACCTCTAGTTTGTAATTTCATTTCTGATCTTGGAGAAAATGTAGGAAGGCTGAACCATTTGACAGGTTAAAAGAGGCCCACTCATTGTTCTTACAAAGAATCTCAAAGAGGACCAAATCTTCTTCCCTTCAAAAGGTTTATTTGCTAACACTTTGATAGCTTTAGTTTGAGGATTGAACCGAATTTCCCTTCTTTATTTTTTTCTTTTTCTTTTTCTTTCTGGCAGGTTGGTGATGATGCTCACGCCACTAACTTTGAGACGGGTTTTGTAAATCCCTGGGCAACCTCCACTGTGGAAGACTTAATTCACAGGATAAAACCAGAGCTTGTGAAATATGATGTAAGGCAAATGGAAAATCATGACTCAAACATAGGGAGGCTTGTCCACTGAGTTTCTTTCTTTATGTTTGCATCAGGGGTACTATGCAAGCAACAAAGTTTTCCCTTTAACTTTGCACAACTCCTCCAGAAATAAGATCATTGACATAGGTAACAAAAATTTCATACTAATCTAGTCTGTCATTAGAGCTCTGGTTTTTTACACATCTGCGTAATAAAGAATGTTTCTCTTAAAGTTAAAATGCATTGTTTCAAATCAGAGCTGTGGATTTTACCTGTAATCTAAATTCTGCAATTCACAATCTAATCAGCAACTTACGTGGCAGACCATGTATTAGTATGGCCAATTTCCGTCTTTCATTCCTGTAAAATGAATTGATTCCGGCTTTGTTCTCTCACCTTGGGTGATGTTTCTTTCTGAGAAAAAAATATTGAATAAGATACATTTGCAAGGTGGAAGGAAGTACCAGATCAAGGGTTGTGCTGGTCAAGGTGGTTTTGCTCAAGTGTTCAAAGCATACATTGACAGCAATCCTGATGAAGTAGTTGCTCTAAAGGTAGGAGTAATATGCCAAATGACACAATTGTCAGGTAGCTCACATCACATATTGCATATAATACTCTCTTCACAGGTACAAAAGCCACCTTTCCCTTGGGAATTCCACATGTATCGCCAACTTGATTGCAGGATCCCAGAGAACCAAGTATGCACTTTTCCATTAATCTTACTAGGTCACAGGCGTTTTCACACCATACTTAATACTTTCATACTATGTTAGAGATCAAGTTTTGGGTTGGCTCAGAGAGTGCACGTGTATTCAGACTACAGTATACTTGTGTGCGATTATCAATCACACGGGACACTCCAGGTAGGTTTATGTGGACTCTTACTGACGGAATAGTCGAATTGCAACATACTCACCTGTTTAATTTTCCTTATTGTTGTGATTTAAGGACGTCATAAACTCATATGCCGTTGTTGGCAAGTCCATGGAAGAAGTTTTGTGCATGTATTACACAATAGAGATGCTGTACATGCTGGAATCTTTGCACAGTGTTGGAATCATTCATGGTGATTTCAAGCCAGACAATCTGCTGATCCGATACTCTCCGTAAGTTGCTGATTAGATTGTGAATTGCGGAAATTAAATTATAGATAAAGACTCTTTTCTTATATGAAGCCATGTACTTCTATTTTCACAATCGTAGCAGAAACTGAGATACCTCACTAATTACTTGCAGACAAAACCTAACTGAGACAGGATTTCATGAGAAAACAGGTTCTTGGAGCAATCAGGTAAATATCCCTTATACAACTAGTAGTTGTGATTCGTGTGTTATCTACAATCTGATGAAATCTGACATTTCCGTAACTCAGGGTCTGTGTCTTGTCGACTGGGGTAGAGGAATAGACTTGAGGCTGTTTCCTAGCACCACCGAGTTTACAGGAGATTGTCGTACCTCAGGCTTCCGTTGCACGGAGATGAAGGAGAACAAACCTTGGAAGTTTCAGGCAAGTCTTTTTCAATAGCAAGAATTCGTCTTTGCATGATTAGACTTAAAACCAATCGAGGCCATAGGAACATGTGTTATATAGGTGGACACTTACGGACTCTGTGTAATCGTGCACATGATGCTGCACAACACCTACATGGAGGCTGGAAAGAAACAAGCACTCGACGGTGGCCACATTAATTTCCCGAGAACTTCGTTTAAAAGGTGCGCTAATTTCTGAAAAGTCAATGAACCTTGCATCAATTGCTTGTTGTTTTGTCTCTCATAAGATACAGAAGACTGTTGGATATGATATGGATTCACAAAGTCGTCTGCTACGTTGCAGATACTGGAATGTGGATCTGTGGAAGGAGTTGTTCACCAAGCTGCTCAACAGAGAGACGTGTGGAGATGACACGGAGACACTGAGGAAACTGAGAAAGTCTATGGAAGAGTATGTATGCTCTGATCCTAAGCTCATGAACAAGCTTAACGAGTTACTCGCCAAACAACGTGTCTCTTTATGTTCTTCGTAATTATTTCCAATTGGTAAGAGTCTCTGTTTTGTTTGGAAAAAGGAAAGAAAATAGTTGTCAGAGACATGAGGCGTGGTTGTGAATAATTTGATCGGTAATTTAAGATTTAAGCCAAATGATTAGAGCGTACTTTAGGTTTAGCTTTAATAGCTGGGCTTTGTGATACATAAGAAAGGCCCACTTCGTTACCTCCATCGAAGCCCATCGAAGAGATTTCCATTGGAAGGGGTTGCTGTTTGATCAATGAAAAACATTGGAATTTTCTCATAAGAGAACATTCTTCAAAGAAGATAAGCTCTTTGAGCAACCATTGGAATTATAGTCTTCAAGAACAAATGTGTTTACTCTACATGTTACACACTGAAACCTAGGTCTGATTATTCCTTAAGTTTCAAGTAATTTGCAAATGATGATAAATCAATGCAGAATAATCTTTCACAAGTATAATCTTGCCGTGTATAATAATATAAACAATTGTTTCAGAAATAAACTTGATGATTGTTTGTATATGTTGAAGGATTTTACTGAAAGAATGACCTAACGAGGTGACGAATATGCACTAAAGAGATTGGATTATTATTACACAATTCATACAAATATGTCTGTTCCGCAGTCTCTACAGATTCTATCTCTGCTCTGTTTTCGTCTAAAGACCTGAGAAACCAAAGATGCGCCAACATGAATAATGTTTCATTTTCCAGGGACATCAAATGAATAACACTGAGAACAAACCAAACCAGATTAGTCCACATACCCAAGAACAGATATATGTTACCTGCTTTTTAATGTGGGTGAAGTTAATAGATGATTCCTAGGGAAACCGAAGCAGAGAAGATCTTCTTAAGCTGGAGGAAGTGTGCGACGACATGTTGGGCATTCCATCTTTATGTCCATCCATCTCTGTAAGCATCCCGAGTGGAATAAATGCTCACACGGCGTTGCCATGCAATCATTGGTGCGGTGCCTGAGATCAATTGTAGTCATGCAGATTACGCAGTCCCTGCTTCGGTTTACATCATGGTCAAATCTTCTGTAGTAGCTGTATTTCTCAGGTAGCATCTGCCGCATAGGAAGCAAACACATGAGCTCTTGATAAAAACAACTAAGCATTTTACTATTGATCCAAAAAGGTATCACAACCACCAACAAACCTTCCGAGGGACAAAGCAACGCGACCCGAAATAATGCTGAAGAAGAAGAACAGCAGCTTGAAACCCGATGAATGTGCACAGGCCTATACACCAAGCCTTGCTGGGCTCTACACGCATGAAGTTCTTGGGGCATCCAAAAACATACAACGGTATAGCAACCCGTGTAACCGTCATCCCCAAGATATAATATGGGTGCAGAGGCTTTCTAGAATCACGAACAACATTTGCAACTATCTGCGGAATCCAAAATGAGTACATGAGGAGGAGGATCGGCCGCATGTAGTTGTGGAGCTCATACATTATCAATATGCCTCCAAGAAGGATTCCATCTATTGAAAATCATTACAATGAGAAAAACATCAAACCTCTGAATCTGAAGTATAATAAATCAGTTTATACTCTTTAACACCAGCTTTGAATCTGAAGCATTTACTTATAGAAGAAATAAAATACTTACAGAAGCGGCTGTACAGAAAGGAGAGCTCACGCCTCATTGTCTCCCAGCCCTCACCGCTGTTTGAAGGACGGGTTGCTTTCCATATGGCCAAAAGATATCTCATCTCAAATATCGAAAACACTACAAATTTGAAGAACGCAGCTGTTGCAAAAGCGTTAAACAGTGATTCTGCATAAGAAAGAGAGTGAAATATCAGTTTACAGAATGATTGAGAAAAGCATGACAAGGTCAAGAAACAGATACTTCAATGAAACTGTACGATAATTTCCATCAAAATGTGACGAGGTGCGAGGTTTCGTTGAAATACATACCAACTAAAATCCCGGCTGTGAGATGTAAAAGGCATAAATAAGAATCCATGATGGCTTGCTGCCCGATCATGACAATAGAGACCTTCGCAGCGCCCTTGTATACAATATGATTTATCTCAATGTTAGGCATCATTCTCTTCCTTTAAAAAGATCAAGATTAACAAACATGAGAATCTTACGGATTGTGTGTTACTGTGCTCCATTTGCCGAATCAACAAAAGAACCTGGAGGAACGAGACCTAAGTACAATAACAAGTTAAGGAACCCAATAAAACTGTGATGGTGTTTGTCATTCTGTTATGGAATGGAAAGGAGGTTGGAACAAAGGATACAAAAGTGACCATCAATGTATAGTTCACAGCTTTGTTATAGTAGACTTCAACGTTTATGGAGGTTGCATTCAGCAACAAGGGCGAGAAACAATCTCCGTCATCATCTACTGCAGGACTTTCCATCAATCCTTCGATATGATAATAATCTTTGTCCCCATCTACCAAAACAAGTAAACTTCTCTTAAAGGCCGACTAAATTTAACTAATATGGTAAGAACACAGCCAGAATCATCACTTCAACGTATAGTGTCAGAAGGCATACATACTATTTTCACTAGAAGCGGCTCGGGATATCTGGGCTGCTATTTCGATATTACAGTGCTTCTCCATCTCATATATTGGAGCTGAAACACAACACAATCGAAGGTAAGATGTAGCAGCAGAGTACATCATACTGAAACACATTTAGATCCTACTCACAAGTCTTCTGTTTCGATGTTCCGTCTCTTGGAGATTCTTGAAATACTTGAGACGAAAAAATTCCGAGCTGTCCGACAGCAGAAAAGTTGACACTAGTAAGCTCTCTAAACGTTTGAACACATAGAATAAAGATAACAAGGAATCAGCAGAATGATGCATCATCATATCAGGCATTACCAGATGATAGGGGTTGGAGAGAAGATAATCGTCTTCTAGTCCTGAATCACCCTTCTTTCCGCTGATAAGTCATGAAATGTACAAAACCTTAGAGAGTCAAAGCTTTATCAATATTGAATCTTAAAAGACAGTTAAAATAAATCAATGCAGACATACCTGTTAGCAACAAGACGAAGCTGCCTAAAGGGCCAAATATATACACCTTCCACTTTAATTTGGGCACCACCCACATTGTGTTCATTGTCAAATACGTCATGGAAAACAACTGCACCCTGTTCCCAATCAAAGTGGACACAAGTTCTGGTTTTTTTGTAAGAGATGAAAGCATGAATCCATGATGCAGACAGAGTAAGAAAAAAGGAAATCACCTGAACATAATGCACACCAGTAATCTTGGTTGGACTTGTGACTAACTCGATGACAGAGTTACCATTTTCTTTTCTGAAGTCTGGGAACTTTGAGGAGCTATTTAGGGTATCTAGAAACTTCCAGGTGCCTGTAACATTACACAACAACGGGCACTTGAAAGCAGGATATGAGATTGAAGCAGAAACAAAATGAAGAATGCAAAATCAACAAAAAACCTCTGTATGTTCCTGTTATATTCCACGCGGAGAATGGTCCTGCTCCGCTTTTTTCTTTTCTCCCAAAAAGCCACTGCAAGGAGATGACAAAGCAATCTCAGCCATACTCTATATCGATCAGCCAACGCATCAGAAATCATATCGATCAAAGACTAACCTCGTCGCCCCAGGATCGAGCGCTGTCCCTTATGGGTCTTAGCCCGTGCGCTTGTTGCGAAAGCGCAAACCAAATCGAAAAGCCGAAGAGAAGTCGCAACCCCAGGAACCCTAATTCCAAATTAGCCGGCTTCTTCATATCAAAACCCCAAAACCCCATGAGAATGATCAGAACCGAATCGCGTCTTCTTCCGAATCGACCGAAGATAACAATCCATCAGGACATAAAGGAGGGAGAGATAAAAAGGAGGTTGCTTCAAGTGAAGTCAAACAAAGGCAGGGAAGATCAAATCGGAACCGGATTAGCTCAAGAGAAAGTGAGAGCCCAACAAACTGAGGTTTCTGCAAGGCCAAATCTCATTGCTTTGTAACCAAACCAATAACAAGATTATTATTGCACCAAACAGCAACTAGAAGACCAAACATACGAGAATTGATGTCGTAGCAAATGCAATTGACTTTGAAAAATGCAAACCCAGATAGAGATTAGGTCGATTCCTCCGCCTCCTCGAGAAAGTTGGAAACTTTTATCCCCTCAACTAGAACAAAAATGGAAACGAGTTTGTTTTATTTTGTAACGTTTTCACTCTTTCTTCTCCACTCTCCTCTCTCTTTTTTTGTTTCTGTCACGTTAATCTTCTTAGTATTAAGCGTTTAATCGTCTTGGGATACAAATTTACACATTTTTAGTTTAATTTATTTGAGATTTTGATTAACAATTATTGAAAGGACTACGACTTGTTTGTGATTAATGTTGTTGATCAATCAATGTATATGATGCTGTCATCTATGGGATTCATTATTGAGTGTTTGACCGGTTAATTAAGCGTTTCACCATAACATGGAGCAAAGCAAAATCAGTGAATCGAGATTCTATTTGCCATAATTAGTGTAATTAAGAGAATCAGGTTTTTTTTTTTTTTACTCAAAAGGAGAAATTTTGAAGTTTCTGAGTCAAATATTCGATGAACCATGGAATAAGAAATGAACCTAAAGAAAAACGTACCATCACAAAATTGTAGATGAATGAATCTTTTTTTTTTTGGTTTTAATGTTAAGAGAGATGAATGAATTTTAAGATCGCTCTTGATAATCGCCGTGATCATTTCAACAGCTTTTGTTTCCAGCGATCATTCACTCTCCATTACATTCTTTGGATTTTCAGTAATGAATTATAAGAAGCGCTCTTGATCATCGCCGTGATCATCTCAACGTACGGCTTTGTGTTCCAGCGTTGGAAATATATTAGCCTGACCATGGGCATGAGACTCTGAACCGGCAACATATCCTAAAGAGAACCAAGTTGCTTTGGCCCAGTGGTAAGGAATGTCTATGTGGGTTTTCTCACCTGGGTTCGAGTCATCTTTGCCACAGTGGATTTAACATGGCTTCCTCTGACCTACCGGATTACCCCATATTAATCCAAAAAAAAAAAAAACATATCCTAAAGAGTTAGATTAAGAAACTGTAATCCAATAGATTGACGAATAAAATTGTTAGGTAGTTTTGAGGTCAAATCCATTTTTAACAAATAATATTTGAGAGTACTCACTCTTTTCATTATATAAGAAGATCGTTGCGTTGAACGAACATAAGTTTTTTTTATTTTGTATTTTTATTGCTCTCTCACTAATGAATGAAGCCGATTTCATAAATATTAATGTCGGTTTTTTTATATGTTTCATATGTTGTTTCAGGGTTGAATCTATTGAATATGAATGGAAATTTCTTGTTAAAGCTTATCACCAATCGTCCACCGTTTTCTTACTCTTCATGTACTCACTCTCATATATCTCCCTATATATGTATGTGTGTATTCTTATGTTTGATTGTTTGAACTTTGTAAATTGTGTTCTCATTAAAATGTACTCACGATTTTTAAAAGAAATTGTCTAAGCATCGTCGTATTCCACAATAGATCTGTTGTCGTGTTTTTCCGGATCGTCACTGTTGTCAGTTCAATTTCGCTGACCGAGAGTGAAGAAGGTACTTATTCTCTCTATATCCTTATTTATCTCTTTTTCGCCTGATTGTTTCATGATCTCAAACATAGTCGTCGCACAAGAAATTGATCATTACGATAAAGTTAGCGAGAAAAATGAGACAAAACAGTCCAATCCCTAATTGGATTCATATCTTTACCAATATAAGAAAGTAAAATTTGTTATGAAAATATATAATGTATCATTATATAAAATTAATTACAAACTAAAATATAAAATAAAACAACCCTAAAGAACCATTATTTGGAAGGAGTGTATCTATATATATAAAGAAACCCTTGCTCTTTTCTCATGCTGCCACCTCATCATCCTAAAAAATTAATACACATACTAAATACATATATTAATTATAAATTTAACATTATGAAAAGAATTTGAAAAGGCATTATTCATATTCTAAATTAAACCATAAAATAATAAAGTTATATGAATATAGTTCNTTGCTCTTTTCTCATGCTGCCACCTCATCATCCTAAAAAATTAATACACATACTAAATACATATATTAATTATAAATTTGGTTCTAACATTATGAAAAGAATTTGAAAAGGCATTATTCATATTCTAAATTAAACCATAAAATAATAAAGTTATATGAATATAGTTCTTTGAAATAATAACAGATTTAATAAATTTGGTTATCATAATATATTTCAACTTTTATAAATATTTAATTAGGTTAAGTTGTATCGCAAATATTATAAAAAAACTAAAATATCAAACAAGTCCTAACAATTAAACAAATAAGTTAAATATGTAACTAAATTCATAAAGCAAAGTATAAGTTGGCAAGTTTTACATCTAATAAAGAGACAAATAAATAAATTTAAGGTATACTTAACATAATAATTGCAATTATACATAACTATGAAAAAAAAAATAAGAGCAAAAAAAATTAAGAAACATATTAAAAGTATTTACACAAAAATATAAATTAAGTTTAAAAATTTAAGATCGTTGTGTTTTGTGATATTATTTTTAACAAAAAAATAAAAATAAATGTAACTACAACAGGATAAGAAAATAAAAGTTTTGTATATGCAAAATATATATAATGTGATGTAAATATATTTCAATTCTCATAATAATTACCATCCATTAATACAATAGTTTTCACTATAATTTGAAAAGACATTTACTTAATAGAAGATAATAGATTATATTGAATTAATCTAAAGAAACTTCAATTTAATAATTTACTTTTATCAGTTTATTTATATAGTTTAGAAAAACTATAGAATTTAGTGTTTATAAATTATGGATTAGATTTATTCTAAATAAAATCAAACAAATGTTGTGACTTCAAACAATCAGTTATATATGGAAATCTTTTTCAACAAAAATAAAAGAAAAATAGATTTAGGAATCACAAACATATTGCACACATAAATAGGGTTAAAATCATACATGAAACACTCCAAAAATAATAACTTCACATGAAATAAAATTTAAAAAAATTATTATGCAACTTTAAAATGTAAATATCTTCCCTTTAAAATATAAATATCTTCCTTTTAAAAAACTCAACTAATTGCATAAAATTGATCACCAAAGAAAACAAAGAGGTAAAAATGTGTACCATCCAATAAATAAACACATAGATGATCATAAATAAAAAAAACTAAAACAAATACACAGATCTTAAGCTGATAGAGATAATTAAATTAACTACGAGACCAAATAAAATAAAATACCATTAGATTAAAAAAATTGTTTACCACGTCCGCACGGATCATACCCTTTGTGATTGAAATTGAAAGTGAAATCTCACCGGCGATGGGGGAAGATATCGGAGAAGACGAGGGTTTTAGAGCAGTGGGTAATGTTTTCTTACAGGATAATCATATTCACAATAACTCTCTCTCTCTCTCTAAATGTTTGAATCGACACTCGACCCCATATTTTTTTATATTTTTTCAAATGGACTCATATTATCTCAAATGTTCCCATTAACCTATACATCTACGATGATTTTGATAGTAAATTAGTGATAGAAATTAAATCGTTTTTCAAATAAAATTAGATTTATTTTGTAATCACCAACACTGAATCATCGAAGATGAATAATAGTAAATTCTCAACATTTTATTAGTATTCGGTTTTAGGTAAAAATAGATAAAAATACTGTGATTTATTTCGAAGTATTTTTTTCTTCAAAAGTTCGGAGAATTCTAAATTCACAAAACTAACTTTCATTTTATTAGTATTCGAATTAACTTTCGGACTATACAAAACTAACCATATTTCGAAGTATTTATATTATTAGTATTGAGTTGGGTTAAAAATATACAATTCTCTAAACTTTAAAATGACAAAAACTTAACTTTTAAAAACTAACTAATTGAATAAATAGTCAACAAAAAAAATAATAATAATTCAAATTGTAGATCACTCACTAAACAAATACATAAATAAACATAAAATTAAGAAAGGAAAAAAAAACTTAAGAATAAACAATCCACATTTCTTAAACTAATAGAGACAACTCCATTAAAAATCATACTAATAAAACTAGAAAATTATTATACCAAAATTTTTTAAAACGAAATTGTGTTCACGTCCGCGCGTAGCGCGGATCACACACTAGTTTACATAAAAATAAAATAAAGATTATTTAACGCTAGCATATGAATAATGTGTATCTCTTCACGAATTGTCAATTGGTTTTGAATTGAAAAATCATGATTCCTCACAATAATATGAAAAATAAAGATGATTTAACGCTAGTATATGAATAATGTTAATTAGTTTCCTGAAGAAAAAAATCTATATTTTTCCCTAAATGAGTTGAATTTATATTCATGTATCTTTTATAAACTGCTTTTTTATGAGAGACGTCAAAATGTTCACAAATGAAATAATTATATGAGAAAGAAGTTCAAGAAATTGAGGGATGCATAACAATTCAAACATAGATCAAAATGTGTATTCAAATGAATGATTGGGACCAAAAACATCATTTATGCGTAAACATTAAAATGAGATTCGAAACTTGCGAGTCTCTCGTTGAAACATTTTTTTTCAATTAATCAATTTGATGAGAGACATAAAATGATTGGGACCAAAAACTAGCTCCATATATGACTCAAAAACTAAGTATTTTTTGCACAACTAATGCACATGTGATGATAGATTGTTTAGCACTACAAGAATAGGCTACGTTCACTGCAACCTCAAGCCAAGCAATATTCTCTTCTTCCACTCCACCACTTTTGGAGAGCCGTTCGATCTCAAGCTTGCTGATTTCGGTTTATCCAAAGAGCCTTTTTCTAGTTATGCCCTTTCATGTGGCTCCATGTTTCCTGGTACGCCTCACTACATGCCACCGGAGTCTCTTGGGCCTAACGGACTGATCGATCCGGCCCTTGATATATGGTCTCTAGGGTGTGTGGTTTACGAGATGTTTGGAGGTCAATCCGTGCAGGAGCTATTCAAAGATTATTACGAGTGGAGGTTGTTTGAAGATATCCCTTCGGTGGCTAAAGACTTTTTGAGGCAGTGCCATGGACTGCATCCATCACACAAGGGTACCACGAGGTTGAACTATCCGATAAGAGCTACCGCGGCTGAGCTCTTGAACCATCCTTTTATTACAAAAATGCTCGATGTTCCACCGCCAACCATAATAAGACAACAACAAGAAGATTGGCCGATGATTCCAAGACTTCCAGGTTCCATCTGGTGAGATCAAATCTACAGTGGAGAATATACATCTTTCAGTGGCTACGGTGGCTGTCTCTTGTTTTCTTAATTAGGTTATTAGTTGCGTATGTTTCTTTACTTGCATCGCAAGAATGCCAAGAAAATGATTCTGTATTTGTTAAAGTGTGCGTATTTAACTGGTTTATTAGAACTCTAATTATATTTTTCATATTTAATGTATACAAAATCCAAGTTTTCTTTATTTTATGATCTTCATATTTTTTCTCTCATTACCCTCTTCATTTAGGTTTTTCTATAGTAGACTAGTGTGTGATCCGCGCTACGCGCGGACGTGATCACATTTTTGTTTTAAAAAATTTTGGTATAATATTATTTTAGTTTTATTAGTATGATTTTTAATGGAGTTGTCTCTATTAGTTTAAGAAATGTGGATTGTTTATTCTTAAGTTTTTTTTTCCTTTCTTAATTTTATGTTTATTTATGTATTTGTTTAGTGAGTGANATTTTTTTTTTTTTGTTGACTATTTATTCAATTAGTTAGTTTTTAAAAGTTAAGTTTTTGTCATTTTAAAGTTTAGAGAATTGTATATTTTTAACCCAACTCAATATTAATAATATAAATACTTCGAAATAGGGTTAGTTTTGTATAGTTCGAAAATTACTTCGAATACTAATAAAATGAAAGTTAGTTTTGTGAATTTAGAATTCTCCGAGCTTTTGAAGAAAAAAATACTTCGAAATAAATCACAGTATTTTTATCTATTTTTACCTAAAACCGAATACTAATAAAATGTTGAGAACTTACTATTATTCATCTTCGATGATTCAGTGTTGGTGATTACAAAATGAATCTGATTTTATTTGAAAAACGATTTAATTTCTATCAATAATTTACTATCAAAATCATCGTAGATGTATATGTTAATGGGAACATTTGAGATAATATGAGCCAATTTGAAAAAATATAAGAAATATGGGGTCGAGCGTCGATTCAAACATTTAGAGAGAGAGAGAGAGAGTTATTGTGAATATGATTATCCTGTAAAAAAACTTTACCCACTGCTCTAAAACCCTCGTCTTCTCCGATATCTTCCCCATCGCCGGTGAGATTTCACTTTCAATTTCAATCACAAAGGGTATGATATATCCGTGCGGACGTGGTAAACAATTTTTTTTAATCTAATGGTATTTTATTTTATTTGGTCTCGTAGTGAATTTAATTATCTCTATCAGCTTAAGATCTGTGTATTTGTTTTAGTTTTTTTTATTTATGATCATCTATGTGTTTATTTATTGGATGGTATACATTTTTACCTCTTTGTTTTCTTTGGTGATCAATTTTATGCAATTAGTTGAATTTCTTAAAAGGAAGATATTTATATTTTAAAGGGAAGATATTTACATTTCAAAGTTGCATAATAATTTTTTTAATTTTATTTCATGTGAAGTTATTATTTTTGGAGTGTTTCATGTATGATTTTAACCCTATTTATGTGTGCAATATGTTTGTGATTCCTAAATCTATTTTTCTATATAATTGAATAAATAGTCAACAAAAAAAAAAAATTTAAATTGTAGATCACTGACTAAACAAATACATAAATAAACATAAAATTAAGAAAGGAAAAAAAAATTTAAGAATAAACAATCCACATTTCTTAAACTAATATAGACAAATCCATTAAAAATCATACTAATAAAACTAAAATAATATTATACCAAAATTTTTTAAAACGAAATTGTGTTCACGTCCGCGCGTACCGCGGGTCACACACTAGTTTATATAAAAATAAAATAAAGATGATTTAACGCTAGCATATGAATAATGTGAATCTCTTCACGAATTTTCAATTGGTTTTGAATTGAAAAATCATGATTCCTCACAATAATATGAAAAATAAAGATGATTTAACGCTAGTATATGAATAATGTTAATTAGTTTCCTGAAGAAAAAAATCTATATTTTTCCCTAAATGAGTTGAATTTATATTCATATATCTTTTATAAACTGCTTTTTTATGAAAGACGTCAAAATGTTCACAAATGAAATAATTATATGAGAAAGAAGTTCAATAAATTGAGGGATGCATAACAATTCAAACATAGATCAAAATGTGTATTCAAATGAATGATTGGGACCAAAAACATAATTTATGCATAAACATTAAAATGAGATTCGAAACTTGCGAGTCTCTCGTTGAAACATTTTTTTTTATTTAATCAATTTGATGAGAGACACAAAATGATTGGGACCAAAAACTAGCTCCATATATGACTCAAAAACTAAGTATTTTTTGCACAGATGCACATGTGATGATAGATTGTTTAGCACTACAAGAATATTGAGTATTCATAGCGAAGAAGATAGGGTTTTAGGTGTTTATGTTATGGTTGGCTTAACCATGATTTTTGTATCGCGTTTGTTTATTAGTAAACGCTATCAATGTGTTGGCCAAAGAAAAAAATATTACGTAGCAATTTTTTTGGTTCGCGCGTGTTATATAATAACACAAACACAATTAAACCGCTATGCAAATGTCGAGCGGGTGATAAAATATTAAATGCCCGCCTTTGGAAAAAAAAAATATTAAAAAAAAATTGTGGCTAAATTTGTCGAAGGCAAAACCACAGAGACATCGCTCCATGTCGTATGTCGTTTTTCAGCTCAAAATCTCACTTTCCCTGTCAACTTCTCACTCTCCCTCTCGAATTATTATTTTCTCTCTCGAATTCTCCTCCTAATCTGACGCTCTAGCAGCTGCTGAGGAATTCTCGTTTTCGTTGCTGAGGGATTCTCGTCAATTTTCTCAAGAACGAAGCTGACATTGGAATATTAGATGTTTGGTAATCGATACGCATATATATGGATTTAGGGTCTGTGCTATATTCGGTATTATTAACCTCAGTGTATTCCTTTTCTTTCAAACCTTACCGTTTCTTTTTAAAAAACAATTCGACGGAAGCTGGAAGGTTTTGAATCCAGTGTTGGGGCAGGCACACAAAAAAGAAAGAGCCAACATTGTAAAACTAAGCAATTAGTTTTAGGGTTAGATAAAACTGTTATTTACTTTTAGCAATCCATCGACGGGTACAAGTTGTAAGAACTTTCATAAACCTTGTAAGACCTTTCATAAACCTTGGTATATTTAGATTTTAGTGGTAATTTTGGAAGTACACCTTGTTTTGTGTTGTATTTTTCAAAACTAGTATAAACTCTATCAAATTAATAAATTAAATATTTTGTTTAACAGGATTTGCATTAATAAATTACATATGGTTCCACACATCTTTTACCTTCTCGTTATTGTGTTACATGATTTTTGTTTGTTTTGTAATGTAAGATGAATTATGATTGTTTGTTTTTATCTTTATTAATAAATTAAATAAAATTCATAAAAAAATATGAAAAATTCATGAATCCACTGACCAATTCAAAGAAGTGATCTGGTAATTCGATTGCAAAAATTGTTAGTTAAATTAATTGGTTTGAGACTTTGAGTTAACATTGAATCATTTGCCTTGTCATATTTTGATAAATATAGTAAACGACATTCATTGCAGCGACTGACATGTTTGACGAATAAAATTGTTAGGTAGTTTTGAGGTCAAATAATCCATTTTGAACAAATAATACGCCGGAGTATGACTTTAGAAATGTTAGTTGGATTTATGAGATTGACAAATTTAATTAATCCATTGGTTGTATATAATATACTTTAGAAACGAATGAAATTTCATACAACTCAAAATTCAAAAATCTATAATATCTAATGTTATTTGTATACGATCTATGAAAAAAAAATCGCAAAATAGTCACAAATATCTCGTTCCTTGAAATCCTGCTAGCTGCACCAATGAACGAACCGGTATTTTCATCTCTTCGTTGGCAACGTCGTAGAGATAAATTCCGGTTAGCTCCAAACCGGAAACTCATATTTCCCTATATATCAATCAATAATTACAAAGTCATACGACCGTTACAGCCATCCCGGCGGACAAACTACCTAACAGACCATCGTAGTTCAGCATAGAAACCCTAGGCTTCAGCGGCGGCACCCAGTTCTCCGGCTCCGTCGTCTCCGAAACGGCCGCTTCCAAGGAGATCGATCTATCGCACGTGCCAAGCCACTTGGCTTGCATGTATTTGTGTTTTCTCCAAGGACCCATGTGCATTTTCTTGTCTCTCAAGCATTTCTTCCCCGCGATGCACAAGATCTTGATCAGTGACCTAAGCCTCTCGGTTTTTCCGACGTAAACCTCCGGCAATCGCCCGATTAGTCTTTTGTACTCTTCACCGCCTTTTGCAATCTCGAACTCTGCCCTAAACGATAACTCGATCACCACTCGCATCTCGCCTTTCTTCGAACAGGATCGGTCCACAATCTCTATGTATTCGTGCTCCCCTGCAGGGATGTCTTGAGAGCTTCTCCACTTGGATTTGGAGATGACGCAATCGTAGCCGGCCACATCTCGGAGATGTCTAGAGATTTGGCCACGTAAGCAGCTCCGGCAACCGCCGGCCACGGGTCGCCGGCAGACACAATGATGAAGACCCTTTGATTTGACTTCTTTCAATGCTTCCTTTGTGGCCTGTCTAATCTTTGTCTCAATCGAACTTGTCCTATACAGTGTCCCCTACGCAATTCCGTATGAAGCAAAACAAATTTAGACCCCTCCTAAACACAATTATAGGTTTAATCAACAACCACAAAAAAGAAAGGTACCTGGAGAAGTTGTTCTTGTTCCTGCCAGAAAACTCTGTTTTCTTCAGAATTGCAATTGCTATTGTCGTCGTCGTCGTCGTCGTCTTCGTCTTCATCTCCGCCGCCGTTGAGGTTGCCGGAGTCTGGGAAATCCTCCGGAGACTGGTTTCCTTCGTCGAGGAAACCGAAGAGAACGTCGTCGGAGCTAGCCATTCCATCGAGAAATCTCATTATGTCATCGGAATTGTGCCGATCCATCTTCTTTGATTTATTGACTTAATTTCGGTTTGAAGAAAAATGAAGAGGAGAATCTATCTATATAGTGAGGAGAGAAGGAAATGGGACCCATCTGAAATGGTAGAAACAGATACAAGGCGCCGCGAAAGAGAGGATTGGTGGTGACGTGTCGAGCTGTGATTGGAGTCCGTGTCAGATCTAAGGGATGAATGATTGCTCAAGACAGCTAGTATCCATGTCAGCATGACTAATCTCAGAACATATCCGGATATACTCGATAATATTCTAATTATAATAAAAGATTCCCTTCAAGCAAAAAAGGGATAATAATAATAATGAAAAAAAGAGGGGAAACAAACTTGATTTAAGGTCTATGGCTTTAAAGTAATGTTTAATGTTAATAAAGTAATGTTTTCATATATTATTCATAAACTTTAAATACCTAAATTTATTTAAAGTACAAAATTTAGTTTTTAATATTTATTTTGCTAAATAAAGTAAAGCTTTAAATCATAAAAATTAAGTACAATACAAAAATACTATAGAGTGTTTGGAATTAATATTAAACTTTCATTAAAATATGATATTTAATACTATTATTGAATAATTATTTTATTGAAATTTAATTTTTACATATAATAATCTTATATATGAAAAAAAAACTTAAAACATTTAAGAAGATGACCAAAGATTATTTTGGAAAAAAAAATTGTAATAAAGCTCTTGACTCTAACATATATATAAATATCTGAATTTTATTATTTAAAATAAAATAAAAAACTATTTAAATAGATGCGGTTTTACTTCTTCCACGCCTATTTACATGTGGTGTTTTTGGACCAGTGGATTTCATTTCGTTTTTTCTAAATTTTTTTTTTTTTACGAAAAACGCAAAATACAAAACAAAAGATGTACGTGATTGGTTGTAATAAAGCGTTTTTGAAGGGCGATTCAGATGGCGATTCCTTCAGCGTATACGTCTTTTCATTCTCAACTGCCTTCTCTCCGAGACGGAGAGCGATCTTCGCCGGTTTCCGGCGGTTATGTCAGGAGATAACACCAAGATAACTGTCGAATGTTCAACTGCCAATTTCTTCGGTGTATATATACCCTGTGTTTGTCCTCAGAAATTGAGTATTGGTTTAAAATCGAAAAAATCCTTTCCCTTGTTCCTTCTTATCATGGCGGACAAAGTTAGAAGGCAATTACAGGAAATTTCCCTCGGAATAGAGGATGAGATAATCAACCTCCCTCTTGACCTCTGTGCCGAAGCCGTTAATGAAACTCGTTTCAGTTTAATCGGCAAACCGGTGAATCCAAGGAGACAGAATCTGCGTGCAATGATGGTGACTCTTCCGCGTCTGTGGGGTGTTGGAGACGAAGTCACGGGAAGAATTCTGGAGAATCAGAAGATTCAGTTCTTATTCCAATCAGAAGAAGCGATGCAATCCATCCTTCGTCGAGGGCCATGGTCGTTTAATGACTGGATGTGTGCAATACAGAAATGGACTCCGCTACACAATGAAGATGACTTGAAACATATTCCGTTCTAGGTACAAATCAAAGGCATTCCGTTACAGTTCCTCACTCTTCGTATGATAACCCATATCGGCCGCAACATAGGCCAATTCCTTGAAACCGACTTCGATGGTGATGGAGCGCAACATGTGAATTATGTCCGGGTTCGCCTACTATGGAACATCGACACACCACTTCGCTTTCAGAGAATCTTTCAATTTGGGGAAGAAACCTTTGTTTTGAAGTTCCGGTACGAGAAACTGAGGAATTTCTGTTCTATCTGTGGACTCATGTCGCATGATGCTATTGAATGTCCATCAAACAACGATCCAGCGCCTGTTGATCCAGATGATGGGGACAATGATGACGAGGATGGACCACCATGATTTCCCTTTCCGAACCAAACTACTGCAGTACCACCAAATGGGGAGAAGACAGATGGTAAGGCTGATGATGCTAAACACACAGGTAAAAAGAGGAAGGCAGATGATCCGCCTCAGGCAAGTCAGAATACACAAGCTGGTCATTATGATGTCAGACAGATGATAACTACGGATGAATGCCATGAAAGTATGTCAAAGCGATTCAGATCTCATGCTGAAATTGTCGGAGTGCAAAACTGGATATTGAAACCAAGCGACGGTGCAAGCTCTTCAAACACAGCGAGTGAAAGGAATGACAATACTCAACCAAACCATAATCGAGACGGCACGGTGGGCCAGAAACCACCAGAAGAAGGATGAATACAGCGTTTTGGAACTGCCGGGGATTGAAAGGGTCCCTGGTAGTTCGACACCTAAAGGGGATTAAGGCAACTTACTCTCCGGACATACTCTTTCTGGTGGAAACGAAGAATCCCGATGATGTCGTCCGTGATGTGGCAGTGCAGTTGAGTTATGATAATGTTAAGTGTGTTTCTCCTGTGGGTATTGGGGGAGGGTTAGCTTTGATGTGGAACAATTCAGTTTCTGTTACTTTTCATTATGTTGATGCAAGACTTATCGATTGTACTATAAGTAATAAAGAAGGTTCCTTCTATTTCTCGTGCGTTTATGGCAATCCAATTAGAAAATTGAGAAACATTCTATGGGAGAGGTTACAACGAATTGCTGCAACAAGGATTGGACCTTGGATAATGTGCGGAGATTTCAATGAAATCCTTCATGCTCATGAAAAAATAGGTGGTAAACCTCGTGAGAATTGGAGTTTAGTTGATTTCCGAAACATGGTTAGTCATTGCCGTGTCAAGGATCTCCCACATAAAGGCAACAATATGACCTGGGTTGGAAAACGAAGAACACATACTGTAGCAAGTTGAATCGATAGAGCCATGGCCAATGATGAATGGAGAGCAGCTTACCCAGCATCAGAAGTTGAATATCTACAACTTATAGAATCTGATCACCGACCAGGCATTATCAAAATAAGGAAAAAGTCGGATCAAGGATTTCGTCCTTTTAGATTTGACAGTCGACTCTGCCAATTAGAAGGTTTCGAAAACGTGATTGAAGAAGGTTGGACTCGGACTGGGGAATCTGAAACTATTCCTGTCTCAGAACGCATCAAAGCTTGTCGAAAGACCATTGCAGATTGGAAGAGATCACATAACAGAAACTCGGCAATAAGAATTAAGGAGATTAGTGAACAAATTGATGAAGCCCATTCTGATCCATCATCGACTCTGCAAACAATCTACAATCTCAGACGGGAATTAATTACGGCCTATAGAGATGAAGAAACTTATTGGCAGATTAAGAGTCGGAATCAATAGCTAAGAAAAGGTGATCGCAATACACGTTTTTACCACGCCACTACGAAGAACAGAAGGGCCAGGAACCGCATAGTGACCCTGAAAAATGGCTATGGAGAAGATATTTATGGGAATAGAGAAATAGCAAAGGAAGCAGAATCGTATTTCAAAGATCTGTTTTGTACGTCTGGTCAAAGGGATCTGAATACTGTACTAACTAGTCTGGACAAAGTTGTTACGGAGGACATGAATCTTGATCTTACCAGGAATGTCACGGTAGAAGAGATTAAGAAAGCCCTGTTCTCTATTGGAGCTTCACGAGCCCCTGGTCCAGATGGTTTTACTGCTGGATTTTATCAAAATTATTGGAACATTGTTGGACCTGCAATTGTCACTGAAGTTCGACGGTTTTTTGAAAACGGTAGCTTTAATAAGGAACTCAACCATACAAATCTGTGTTTGATCCCAAAACCAGATAACCCTACGACAATGAAAGACTTTCGTCCAATCAGCCTGTGCAATATTATCTATAAAATCATCTCTAAAATCCTAGTTCAACGATTGCGTCAGATTCTACCTACGGTCGTTTCAGAAAACCAAGCTGCCTTTACCACTGGGCGTTTCATTACCGATAATGTTTTGATTGCCCATGAAGTCCTGTATTCTCTGAAAAGCCGTAAACGATGTGCAACATGATATATGGCAATAAAGACAGATATCAGTAAAGCATATGACAGAATAGAGTGGGATTTCTTGGAACAGGTACTTCGAAGAAAAGGTTTTAATGATAAATGGATTAACTGGGTAATGCAATGTGTTACGACGGTATCTTTCTCAGTTCTGATAAACGGAAGTCCTTACGGAAAATTTGAAGCGTCACGCGGACTAAGACAAGGTGACCCACTATCACCATACTTATTTATACTGTGCTCTGACGTACTTAGTTGTTTGATTACTAAAGCTGAGAAGGAAAGACCGATACAAGGAATTAGAATTAGTATTGGTGGTCCTTCGGTTTCCCATTTACTCTTTGCAGACGACTCTTTGTTCTTCCTAAAGGCTGACTATCGAAATGGCAATCAGTTATTAAAAATCTTTGAAGATTATGCAACGGCATCTGGCCAAATGATTAACCTTGATAAATCAACAATTACATTTGGTGAGAAGGTTTTCCAACATACGAGGGATAATATCCAACAAATATTAAAAATACCCAATGTTGGTGGAGGAGGAAAATATCTCGGTCTTCCAGAGCAATTTGGGCGGAAGAAGAAAGAAATGCTTCTATATATCAAAGAGAATGTGAATAAGAAGATCAATGGGTGGCAAACACGATTCCTATCAATAGCTGGAAAAGAAACACTCATTAAAGCTGTTGGGTATGCGATGCCGGTATATTCAATGAATTGTTTTCAATTACCAAAGGAATTATGTTCAGAGATAGACAATATGCTCGCACGATTTTGGAGGGGAGCAACTGAAAATACTAAGAAACTGGCTTGGGTTTCATGGAAGAAATTATCCCATTCGAAAAGAAATGGTGGAATGGGATTCAGAGATCTCGAAAAATTTAACCAAGCTTTATTAGCAAACCAGGTATGGAAACTCATACAACGACCCAATAGTCTCCTCTACCGAATTCTTAAAGGAAGATATTTCAGACATGGAGATCTATTATCGGCGGGTCCAGGTATCCAACCATCATACGGATGGAGCTCATTAAGATTTGGATGTGATTTATTACGCAACGGTGTCCAATCTAGAATTGGAAATGGAGAAACCACTAAACTCTCTACAGATGCTTGGCTCCCAACATTACCACCTCGGCCACCAGCAGTGATCACACCGGTAGAAGCAGAAACTCGTGTGCAGGTTTTAATTGATCCAGTCACTAGACAATGGAATGAAGATAAACTACAGGAGATAATCGATCCTATGGATCACCACTTGATTCGCAAAATCTTTTTGCCTCTACATAATGTCAAAGATGATTACATATGGGCTTATAATGCTGATGGCCATTATTCAGTCAAATCTGGTTATTGGTTAGCATCGACTGTTGGGATGAATGAAGATGATCCTCTTCCTCCATTAGCCGAAAATCCAGATATTGCGGTTGGGATTTGGAAGCTTAATATTGCTCCAAAAATACAACATTTTCTATGGAGAATAGCTTCCAAAGCTATAGGAGTAGCGGATAATTTAAGGAGACGAAATATCTTGGTTAACCCTCATTGCAACCGATGCTGCACAGAAACGGAAACGAGTAACCATATATTTTTTACTTGTCAATACGCCGCTACAGCTTGGAGAATTATGGGTCTTAATACAAATATGCTATGCGATGACCGTGTTCCAATTGAAGAAAAACTACGGTATCTTCTAAATCTCTATCAGGATGACAATATTGATAATCTCCAAAGATATTTACCTTTCTGGATATTATGGCGTTTATGGAAAGGACGAAATGACCTGGTTTTCAACCGCACCAATATAGACATCCAAGAAACTTTTAATCGAGCATCAACAGATACAAGAGAATGGATTTCAATAGTGATAGAGGAGGAAAACAGAACTTTTGAAAATCAGAGACATGGATCAACAAGATCAAGACCATGGCAGAAACCAATTCAAGGATGGGTAAAATGTAACTATGATGCTTCACATCGTGAGGGAAATACTGATTCTGGGTTAGGATGGATTATTCGTAATTGCAATGGAATTTTTCTTGATTGTGGAATGGGTAAGTATCAAGGTCGACACTCAACGGATGAAGCTGAACTCTCTTCACTTATATGGGCTATGCAAGCAACATGGGCATTAGGGTACATATTTGTGGAATTTGAAGGAGACAACTTAAAGGTCATCAACCTACTCAATGATCACGGTAACAATATCAAGCTACACCACTACTTAACTACGATACATGCTTGGAAATCAATGTTTAGTAACGTAACTTTTAAGTTTACACATAAGGAGGCTAATACATGTGCCGATATTTTAGCTAAGAAAGCCATTCAATGTAATAACCAATGGTCTATGTTCCATACATGTCCTTATTTCTTACAAATGTCTGTAAACAACGATATGTCTTTCAATAACTAATAAAGGTGATTTAGACGGAAAAAAAAAAAAGCGTTTTTGAAGTAAACCTTGAAATGCGCCCAGCTTTATTGTTTCCAATCAAGACTTTAATTCATTCTAGAAAATGGGAAAAACAAAAATTCTACTTAGGATTTTCTTTTGTTCCTAGTAGTTTGATGTTCTAAGAGTACTTAATGATATTTCATTTGTAAACTAAAAAATTACTTAATTTTTATTGGTTGTAAGAATATCAAAAATGTGGAATTTTATTGGAAAGTGGGAAATGCTACTATTAGAAACATTAAATCAATTAAAAACAAACAAAAAATAATTAGTAGAAGTAAGTATTTATTGTTTTTTAATATGCATAAAAAACCCAAAACATCAATTCTTTTAGGAACGGAGGGGGCGTATATTTTAGTAGGAATTAATTCACATATTTTTTGCTCCATTTTAAGTCTCTTACTCTTGGTTTTTGACTGTAAATGTGTACATTTAAGACAATGTCAAAGAAAAAAATAAAAGACAATGTCATAGTGACGACAAATAAAGAAGAGGACAATGCAATAGTTCAAAACGTTTTTAAACAGATGTAGTGATGTCAAAATGAGTCAATCCCACACATTATTAGTTGGAGTCTACTATAATAGCATAAATACTCTTATGTGTTAAGTTAATCTGGTATCATATGTTGCATAATAACTTTTTAAAAAATTATTGATTTTTTTATATATCGTGGTTTATTTATGTATAATTGGACATGTTAAAAAACAAATAGTGTTGATAAATATGTTTTTCGTTGCATTTTATAGAGGTTTTGGCTCTCTTCTCTCTAATAAGACGGTGAAGGCGTTTCAACAAAGGAGAGTTTAAATAGGCAAATCAAAGATGGATTCTAAATTTTCAATTCAATTTATGGTTAATCTCTCGATGTTGGTTTTGTCTGAATTGAGTAAAAAACAAATGCAGTATTTATAATATAAACTTAACTAATCATAGTTTATACAAAAGTTTTGAAAAAGTCCTTAATCCGATCGAATATGAATAATTTGATAGTTATTTGCAATGTGAATATGAACACTAACCAAGTGGTGGTAGTGGAGATGGTTTTCTTTTGTGGTGAGAGTGGCCTTATTGGTCTAGGCTAAGGATTGACTCCCCACGAAAGCGGAATTGCAACATTTAATCCATTTGGCCACCATTGCTTTCACATGGTCTTTCTAGGCCACATGATTAGTCGGTATTGTAGGATGATGTGCGGACCCTCGGTGCAATAGGACTTGCCATCCTGCATCGGTCGGAGTCGGCGGTCCTCTAGTTTAACTGAATCGCATGAGTTATCAAAACAAGAATATGAACACTCAGTAGGCAATACCTTTTCATTATACAAGCAAAAGGAATTTGTAAGCTCTGTTATGAATTAGAGCAATTCAAATAAGAAGAAGTTCTAAAAAAGTCAATTTCTTTTTAAGTTGTGTGTAATCTTTAACATGTATAGAAATGAGACTAAACCAAATTTTCTTAAATATAATATAAATAAAATTTTAAGATAAAAAAAATTCCCCAACAAAGTTGTTGGCAAATCTCTACGATCTCCTAGTAACCAACTCTGGCAAGTTTATACGTAATAATACTGGTAAGTACATAGTAACACGTATGAGAATTGGACATAGCGTCAAAATATCAACATTATATACGGTTGTTCGATTATTATTACGACATTATACATGAATGTTGGGTCAAAGCGAATAATTGTTGGATCATAAACAACGTTTATATCCGATCGTAGAGTTAAGTCGGTTGTAACACTTGGCCATCGAATCATCAAAATTAAATTAATGATTTCTCTAATAAGTCAAAATCCATAACAATGTATATCGTTCGTCTAATAAGTCATGGTTGTAAGAATATTTTTGTTAAAATTTCTCTAATAAGTCAAAATTTATTTTTGTTAAATTTTGAAATATTTTTTTTTTTAAAATTATCTCGGCGCGGGTTAAATTATCCGATAATGCATGGTCTTGAGAAGCGAGGAGACACAAAAAAAAAAACTTGGGTCTTATGGTAATGGGCCTAGTGGCAAATCGGCAAGTCATATATCGGTATCAGGCTCGGTTTTCCGAGTTCTATTAATTTGATTATTGGCGGTAAGATTGATCTTGAATTGTTTAAGATTTAAATGCTACCGTATGAAATCATCTTTAATATCCTACTTTGTATCAGTAAGAAAGAATATTGTGATATAGATCGTATTGTGATGTGTGTTTCTTTGGGAATAAAAGGTGGACTCATGAGTCTTTATTAAGTTTCTGGTTTGTGATGAGAAATTTTATAAAAACTTTTATTTTTTGCTAACAGATTCTATAAAAACTTGTATCTGTCATGAAAATCTTGACCCTTCTTAAACTATTCTTTACTCAGAATGGTAGAAAAGGTGAGAGATGGGTTTAGGGGGAGGAAGCGAATCGAATAGAGAAGAGAGTCTCCGTCCTCTGGCATAACCGGTGAAGGAGTGCTTCGTCTGGTTGTGGTACGTGAGAACCAATCTCAGCTTGAAGAGAATCGAAGGCCATGGCTTAGAGTTGTGTGAGGGATTGTGAAAAGAGAAGTTGATGTAATCGGATTCATAATTCCTACCGTCTGTCTTCTTCTTCTACAATCGGGATCAAGAATCAAAATTATACATTTGGTTCTCAAAAAATTTGCATATATTGTCAAGTGGATCACCTGTGTTGCTATACTCTCTGGCATTAATTGTTAGGCTAAGTTAGATAAACGACTAATTATATAACAATCCGGTTATGTGAAGCTTGCACGATCATTGAGGATAATTACATCAAGCGGTTGATTGATAATTTATAATTTTGTCACGTAGCATAATAGCATTAATAGGCATGCAATGCAAGAAAGAAAAAAAGTTGTCTTTATTTAATACTCTCTTATACAAGTTTATAATTCATACATGATGAACAAAAAAAACTAAAGAGAGAGACACATCATATATATATATAGTCTTTTTACGTTAAAATAAAGATGTATTAAACCGACTTGGCGAATCCGACTTTCACAGTTGAAGTCTGGTAGTCAAAAACAGTGTGAAAGGGTCGCATAAATGGACCGCCCAATATCCTATACAAAAGCGGACAAATTAATTAAGAAGATTCTTCAAATAAAAAATATATAAGTGAAACGATATTATTAAAAACTTAACCACTCATAATCTTTCTCCGCATCGAAGACAGTCGTCCAAGTCACCTGTCTTCCCAGCTTCTCCTTATATATATACTAAAAAAAATAGAGAAAATTAGTAAAATAAATGAAAGAAAGAAAATGATTCGATCGTCCGACTTACATCACGTGGTGTGAGGGCGAAAGGTTTTCCGGCAATCGTGAAAGTGACATCATAGATTGAGGTTCCGAATGGAGAAAGTGGATCAGGCGGTGCGGATCTAACGGTTCAAGCGGATCAGGCGGATCAAATGCGGATCAGGCGGATCAGACGATCCAAATGCAGATCAAGCGGATGTAGCAGTTCACAATGTAACTTTGAATGGTGAAAACGGATAACAAGCGGTTCAAAATATTGTACATATTTATAATAATTTAATTCATGTGTAAAAAATTACTAAATATATATTTGATTCCTAATCATAAAAAATAAAATTACTAAACAAAAGGAACAAAAAACCAAAAAATGTAAATATATCCTAAAAATCAAAATTGATAATAAAAAAATTAAATTTATCCTAAAAATCAAAAATTAATAAAAATAAAAGGAAAAAATATATGGTTGAATATAAATGAGATAAATATTGTTATGGTTGTAAATATGTATACTATAATATACATAAAATAACTTCAAATACAATACATAAATACAAAATTAAGATCATGTATTTTGATTTGTCCATAACATATTTGCAATATGTTCTCTGGTCGGTTCTTTCGAGTTTCGAATAGTTCAGATATAGACATTTAAGAACCATTTAGGAACCGGAAATAAAATCGGTTCGGGTACCTTCCGGTTTGGTTCAATATGAATAGTTAATGCCATACCCAAATTATAACCAACAAAAAAAATAGTTTAATTCGGTTACTCTTATCCGAACTACATAAAACTACCCAAAAAACCTAAAAACATTTTAAAAATTGGATTGGGTAATACTAATAAGGAGTGATAATAAATTGACAACATTAACTAAAAACAATTATTGTTTTTTGTTTTATACAAAAAAATAGTTTTATAGAATTAAAATAATAAAAATTACCAGCCATATTTGAAACACTCTAATTACACAGCATAACTACTGTTCATAGTGGATCATGTGTTTTTGTTCATGAGTTTGAACCACTTGCGGTTCACACACTGCATTTTATTTTTTTATTATATTTTTTAGTTGTAAATTATATTTTGAAAATAAATGGTGAATGGAAGATATGATACGGTTCGTCCTTTTTGTGTGAGATCTGCTTTTTCTCCGTTGCTCCATTCAGAGCAACGATATATAAATATTTAAAATTATGACAAACACCTGCGTACAGACTACAGATATAGAACCACAGAAATCGCAAACCAAACAACAACGTAAGAAAAGTGCATTTTTCGTTATATATAAAAAGAGAATAAAAGTGCATTATTGATAGACGCTTTCTTATCGATAGTCAGTGACCAGGTTTGTGGAGAACCTTAGGGAAGGTGTAGAGACCTGAAGATCTTCCTACATTTGGCATTGGCCTGGTTCTTTGCACAAAACTTACATATGGCCTGGTTCTTTGCACAAAACTTACATATGGCCTGGTTCTTTGCACAAAACTTGAATAATGGGCTGTTGGCGATGTTCGGAGGGGAAGGGGAAGGATTACATATGGGTACTTGTTTTGGACAGTCAGGAACCTTACATGCGTCTTTATATTTTTCACAAAACTTCGGGATCTTATTGATATACTTACTGATCCACCCAGGTATTATACCGGCCTTTTGGGCCGTCACTTGATCGGCATGGTTTGTCTCTTCTGCATTAGCACCAATCAAACGCTTTACACTTACACATACATATATACTACTTATTATAGTGTCAAAGGTTTGGTAATTTTAGTGATAGTTTGTCTGTTCAATCCGGTTAAAACATTTGAAAGAAAAAAACCTAACTAAAAAGTAAAACACGAATACCTTACGAATATTTAAAGAAGAAGAGAAAAAACTCACCAATTTTGCGGATTTCCATTTGTGCGCCAAAGACTTCATCTATATGTGGAAACACAAGAACAAGAACGAGAACGAGAAGCATGGAAGAGACTATAGAAGATGCCATCTTAATTTACTTATCAATGTGAGTCATGTCTATCCATTTATATAGAAGAAAAGAGACGTGAAAACATGAGAGAGCTAAGAGAGAAGGTTGAAGCTATCGACGACTTAGTTGTCTCTTTAAGGGTCTTTAAGTTTTGTTAGTATTCGGCGAAAAGTCTTTGCCGCCATGTTTTAGTTCAGTGATTTAAGCGACTCAAGTGGGTTGCGTACTTGCATTCATTATTCTAATATTATTTACTTGGTTCTAATCCATGCTACGCACATGAGTAAATGTATATAAATTATATACGTGTTATATGATTTTTAAATTAATTCAAATAAAGCTAAATTTTCTTCACTTGAAAAATGCTTACTTGCTTCTTAATGGCAAAATTAGTAATCTTATATTGCTCTATTTTATTATATACAATTACAAATTTATTAAGTGATATATATTTAAAACAATGAAAACAATCTTCTTCTTTTTTAACATATTCATTCAATTCAGAATTTTTTTATTAGAATTAAAATGCATAATATTTATCAGAAATCTTTTGAGACTTTAATTTTATATTTCCATAATTTTTTAGTTTTATTTTTTTTTTTGATAAAAATATAGATATTTTAGGAGAAATTGTTGATTTTAAATTAATTTTCTATATATTTTCGAAATTAACTAAAACTTTATATATAAAACCTATTAATAATAGTTAATATTAATTTTGTGTGGATACAAAGATAGCAGTAGAAATATGCCATTTGGCGTGTTTTTCATTAGACAAGTGGGGTTTAAACAAAGATAGCAGTAAAATATTATTCCTTGTTTAAACCCCACTTGTCTAATGAAAAACACGCCAAATGGCATATTTCTTCTTTTGTCTTTTTTTTTTTAAATTAATTATAAAGTTTTTTTGGGTTGGAATATTTTGGAATTTTCTGGCAAAGGCAAGAAGAGAGAGAGCTACACAAAGATGGCACAAAGGTTCAGCAAAAGGCCACATTTTCTTCAAAACTATTGAACCCCTTTCTTTCTTTTATTAGCCGTCCCTAGATGTAGCTTTCCCTTCTCTTTTTGACTATTCTTCGTTCAATTTTCACCAAAGTTCCTTTCTTCCTTCAATCTAAAACATTTTTAAGACAAAATTGCTTTTCTTCGACTTTACTTCACGCAATCAAGAATCCAGATTCAACACCTCGTCTAATATTGGAGGATATATTACATATTTGTATAATATTAAAGAGGTTCGGAGAGGCATGTCAGAAAAGCAGAGTTTACATTAAAAACTACATCTGACTGAAGTCTGATACTACGAGCTAGCAAGTCAGCCTTAGAGCAAGTCCAACGGGACGTTAAAACGGCATATATAGTGTAAGTGTAACTCCAATGGAACGCCATAACCCACGGCAAATTTTTTTTTTTAGTGTTTTATGAACAGTGGTGTGACACTGTTCATAACACTAAACATTAAAATATGTATATATTTTTTTTTCATTCAATGATATAATTAAATTGGTGTTTATCATTTGATTAAACTTTATAATTAAAAATTAAATATATTTTAAATATTTTTGTATCTTTAATTTTTAATAATATAAAATTTTAATTATAATTAATATAAATTTTTAATTTGCACAAAATATCTAAATCAATAACAGAATTGGTTAAGATTAAAAAGACATTCAATTAAAACACTAGAAACATAAAAATACAAAATTAAAACCAAACAAACATAAAAACTAAAATGCAACAAGATAAATTTGAAAGACATAATATAAATTTAAACAATAATCTAATACCCTGAAAATCAATTTCCGCTAAGAAAACGATAGTATTGGGTAAAATCTTGTTGGCCACTTGGTGATCTTTGATCTTCACCTCGAGGTTGTTGTCCTTGAACATGTTCTCCTTGAACTTGTTCTCCTTGAGCTTGTTCTCCTTGAACTTGATCTCCTTGATAATGAGATGCTCGATACTGAGATCCATAATATTGGCTTTGAGAACCTTCTCCGTGTTCTTCATATTGATTTGTTGGTACTCTTCTTCTCAAAATTACCGCTCTTTCATTTTCAATATACGCACGACACGCTGGATCGGTTATAGAACTCAAATCCGCGAATAATATTTTATGCTCTTGTTTCATTCTTTGTACCTCGACCTTCTGTCTTTGAATTTCATTTCTTTCAGAAGTACCTTTAGCAATAGCTTTGATAAGCTTATCATTTTGCTCCATCATTTGTTTAAATTGTTCATCAGATTGTTGTTTTCTCTTCGCTTTTTTCATACCCATAGGTCTCTGAGATAAATTAAAAGTGGCTTCTTCACTATTCGTATTTAGATCGAGTGAATTCATACCAGGGGATGGTGATGACTCATCTTGCAATGATGGAGATGACATAACATTACGACCTTCTTCTTGGAATGCAGCGGCTCTACTAGTGTGGTTATTTGAAAATTTCTCATTACCTTTAAGGAGAGGCCAAACATGATCGAATTTGAATCCTTTCTTGTATTTGACGTCTTGTGCTAATAACATCTTCGCTTGGTTTAACTGATTTAATATTGACAAGAGAAAAATGTAAATAAGTTAGCAAGTACAAAAAATTAATAAAGATAGAGCAAGTACAAATAATCGAAGTATATATAGACTTACAATGTCTTGCTCGGAAGCACCGCTAGGATTCTTGTTTTCAATCTGGTTAACGCATCCCCTCAGCTTGGAGACTGCAGCAAGAATTGTTGTCATTCGAGTTTGTAAAGATCTTTTTGGTCTTGGAAAAACCTGTGATTTTTCATATTCAATTTGAACTCTTGTCCAAAATTGATCTCCTGACTGGTTTATCCCTATGATTGGATTTTGAGAAACATCAAGATACACATGACATAGTGTTTATCTTCTTCAATAGAATATGACCCAGAGCGAGCTGAAGTCATTTTAGAAGAAATATTAGTGGTAAGAAAATGAAATGAAGATGTGTGATCAAATAAAGAGTGGTATACATTTATATAGAGAAGTGAAGGCAAATCAATGCAACGGTTAGATCTTGGTCAAAGAAATTCAACGGCTTAGATTGATTCATATTTTTCTAAGAAAGAAAGTGTTACATGATATAATGACAGCTTGTATCATAATGCATAATATGATCATAGAGGATGAACGTGATGTTGATGCAATAATTGAAGAACGAGACGAAGTCCCAACTATAGAAGTTGAGATGGCGGGTGATGATGATGCTCGATTTCAAGAATTGTTAGCTCGACACAGGCAAATCAAGGATCGGGAAGCTCATATTGAACTTCGGAATGCATTAATTGAACATTTGTGGTCCGAGTATACTAATTCTGAGAATTAGTATGATGTAATTTATTTTTCAGTATTTTCAATTTATCGATTGTAATTTTATATTTAAGGTATAATTAATCAGTTATAAAAAGAATTAGTATTTATCAAAACTATTAAAAAATAAAAAGAATCTTAAATTTAATAATATAATAATAGAGAATATTCTTTTTAGTGTTAGATTTAGTGTTGTGGTTGGAGATGGAAGAAAAAGTGAAACACTAAAACACCAAATTTGGTGTTAAAATAACACCAAATTTAGTGTTGTGGTTGGAGATACCCTTAGCATTTTGGGAACATTAACTCAACTTAACACCATGAATTTTCAGGTTTTTAGTTAAGTATAAATTATGTCAATTCAAAAACATGATAACTCAGATAACCAATCACAATCAATCAATATAAACATTACTTACACATTTTGATTAATCGAATGTTGAGGTTATTTGAGATTATATGTTTATTTTGATATGGTTTTAGTATATAGAATATCGTTATTTCATAAGTGAAAATCATATATTTCTATACGGTTCACATTCCTTGTAAATTTTCATACCAAAAAAAAAGAATAAAACGAGGTAAATTCAATAAAAGGTAAGAGAGGTCAATTCAAGTTGTTAAAAACCCATGTTTTTTACACGCATTGACTGTTGGAAACTCCATGCGCGACCACTTCACACCCTCTTTATTTGGCTCATTGTGTTGCTTTCCAATTTTTAAATTTTCTTCTAGGGACAGAATTAACTTTCACCATCAATCTTGTCGTCCTTCAAATTAAAAACAAATTTGGTTATTAAATTCGGGTGTTTCTCTTTTGTTAATTTACAATTTATAAAGGAGTACAACAAATTTTAGAGAATCTTCTTTTTCATATAGCAAATTTTATAAAGGAGCACTGTGAGGAAAGCTTTATTATATGGAGTCCTTCATGACATCCGTTCACTTTCAATCCAGTTCGAGAATATCTCCTTCACCACTATCCGTAGATCTTTAAATTGTGTTGCTGATTTTTTATCAAAAAAGGCTCTCTCTGATTTTCTTCATGAAAAAGAGATGAGTTTAGAGCTGGATGCTTTACTTTTCGTTTAATGAAAGGTTCTCGTTTGACAAAAAAAAAAATAATCTAGCAATTTTAAATTTTGATACTAATTATTACGCTTTAATGGCTTATAATCATGTGTTATGCTTTACGTCGGCACATGATTTACATTGGTTTTGCAAATATACTGGGTTACTTTATTATCCAATGGGTAAAATAACCAAATAGATGACATGAGATATATGACAACGTGGTTTGCGTCAATAGCTTGATGTAGTAGCTGTTTTTTCAGCTAAATTTCAAAAACAAGGTTTAACACTTAGTTGTAGAATAATTTTTTTTTTAATACAATTTAACATTCATACAAAAAAAAAGAAAACCAAATTAAAGAAAAAATTATAAAATATTTCTCTATAAATATACGAATGAACATTGGCATTCGGTTCTAATACGTACATGGAGTTGTGAAAATTCATATATCAACTACAAATTTGGCCAATTAATGTGCTCCCTCTGTTTCATAATATAAGATGTTTAAGGTTATTGCACAATATTTAAGAAATCATGTAAAATATTCATTTTAACCTTAACTTTTATGTCTCTTAGTTATAATAAAAATATAAATTAATGAATTTAAGTGTTTTTGACCAAAGGTATAATAATAGACATAAAATGACAGTTAATGCATTGATAAATGTGAAACTCTTATATTTTGAAACAATTTTTATTTTTTGCTTAAACTTCTTATATTGTGAAATAGAGGGAGTATAAATTAATAATATTTGACCCAAACATATATAGACCCTAACACCATTAGTCAAACTGTTAATACTTGCTGAGTCATCTGCCATAGTAACTACCGTTTGATACAAAAAAAGCTTAAATTAATTTTTCAAAATAATTTAACGATGAATTTTATATTTTTGGCCTAAATTTATAAAATTTCACGATCTTAATTACTCAAAAACTATATATATATATATATATGATATATTACTGATTTATGGCTTAAAGTCATTGTAATCATAGAAAAAAAGAAGATTATGAAGTTGATCGAGGTAGAGAAGTTCAATGGAAGAAGAGATTTGAAGCTCTAGAGGCATAACATTGTCACACAAATAGAGGTACTTGGTTTTCATGATGTTTATAATCTCTAGACGATTTAATTAATCGACTAGTAAGTATGAATTAAAATACTAGGGAACACGGTCCACAGCCACCCTAAACCCTAACAAAAGTAAAATTACCCTTTAGTAAAATAACAAAATTACCCTTCAGTTTTACTTTTGTTATTTCCTTTTTTTAATTGTAAACCCAAAAGGGTAATTTTGATAGTTCATTCCCAACCCGACTCGTTTCATATCCTTTAGAATAAATTTAACAATTCCAAAATATCTCAAAAACTGCGAATGTGAAACGGAAAATTCGAGACGGGTAGGAGTTGGATCGATAACCCATCCTAAAATGGGCAGCCTTAGTCTTAGTAATGCTTACCTGAATCTTGAGCGAGGGAAGTGATATTGATGTGACAAGCATGTCAATTGTTACTTTTTATCAAGAAAGTTTTAATCTTCCCAAGAAGCAACCATTGAGTTGGGGTCGAGAGATGCAAATATAACTGAACTTATCTCTGCTTGGGAGGTTTGATAACTTAAAGATAGTGGGACGTCGTGTCTTTTCAAACTACATGATTGGGGAAACGACTGATGAATTTGTCGTTTAAAAGACTAGGGAAAACGGTCCACAACCACCCTAAACCCTAAACCATAAACCCTAAACCCTTAACCCTTAACCCTTAACCCTTAATCCTTAACCCTAAATCCTAAACCCTAAACCCTTAAACCTTAACCTTAAAGATATAAGCAAATCATTCTTAGACTTATAATTTGTTTTATGCTGATATGAAGATGTAAGCAAATCCTTATTTTCTAGGAATCATCAGTAAATTGTTCGAAAATCTCGCAAACCAACTTGCTTCTAATGCCAAGTGTAGTTTCATCACTTAACTTGGAAATATCTTTATTTTTCATTGAGTGACATTCAATCATCTTAAGGACAAAAAGATCAGAGTGTCCCACAATCTTCCATATTTGTACCTACATGAACAAAAAAAAATGTGGAATAAATTTTTAACAATTCATGACAGTCTTCCTAAAATATTAGCAATTCAAAAACTCTTGATAAAATATTTTAGTAAGAATTACATTACATTTAGGAACGCATTCCTAAAAACATTTAAAAGTTTCTTAAATATTTAGAAAAGCTTCCTAAAACATTTCACAAACTCATTTATATGTTTGTATTAATTGGCACAAAAGTTCTCATTTATATGTTTTACGAATGCTTTCCTAAATGTATATGATCGCTTCCTAAATTTCAGTTGTTATATAAATAGACACATAAATTCTGATTACACGTTTTAGGATGAATTACTTGACCATTTAAAAACTTACTAAACATTCAAGTAAACATAAAACGATTTTTAGTTTTCATACTGTGTTGACATATCTGACCAAATTTGAGTTGTTGTATAAATAGACACAAAAGTTCTCGTTTATACGTTTTAGGAAAGTTTTCCTAAATGTGTAGGACGACTTCCTAAATTTGAGGAGTTGTATAAATGAACACAAAAGTTCTCATTTATACGTTTTAAGAAGGCATTCCTAAATGTGTAGGATAGCTTCCTAAATTTAAGTTATTGTATGAATGGAAACAAAAGTTCATATTGCACGTTTTATGATGGCTTATTTGAACTGACTAAACATTCAAGTAAACATAAAACAATTATTAATTAGTTGTCATATTGTGTTGACATATCTGACACAAAAGTTCTAAATTATACGTACAAAGTGCAGATCTAGAGACAAACTAAATCTAACCTCAATTTAATTTCTATAAACCAACAAAAGTTAGGAAAGCCTTCCTAAAACGTATAAATGAAAACTTTTGTGTTCATTTATACAACTCCTCAAATTTAGGAAGTCGTCCTACATATTTATGAAGACTTTCCTAAAACATATAAATGAGATTTTTGTGTTAATTTATACAACAACTCCTAATCTAACTATATATAAACCCTTAAAGATAGCCAAGAACTTTAACATACACATCACTATCAATGAAAACATAGTTTGATGGCGTTTTTAGGGTATTTTTTATTAATCAAGTTCAAGAATTTGAAAATACAAAACAAGTAGAGCACAAAAGCATTATCTTTTCTCTCTGATAAAATCATGCTCACGTAATTTAATTGGAAATCGTCATTCTAGCTTTGTCCAAGTAGAACAAGTTCATAAGCCCACCGCTATCGATATTCACAGCATGTGACCCTTGACCTTAGATCAGAACCTTTGGATCATACCTTCATATTTAGGGAGACATTTCTAAATGTGTAGGTATCCATCCTAAAACGTATATGAATTAGGAATTGATCATATAAACATTTAAGAAGCATTAAAATGAAAATAAAACACTTTATATCACAGTTTTAGGAAGCTATTCAAACGTGTTAGGAAGATTTTCTTATGTTTTAAGAAGCCCTTCCTACATTTTATTCAGTCAGTCTAAACATAGATAACGACACAAACATCTTCATATCAGCATAAAACAAATTATAAGTCTAAGAATTTGGAAATTAAAATGTAAACAACTCACTATTTACATAAAACGATTTTTAGTTTTCGTATTGTGTTGACATATCTGACCAAATTTGAGTTGTTATATAAATAGACACAAAAGTTCTCGTTTATACGTTTTAGGAATTTAGGAAGCTCTTCCAAAATGTGTAAAACGGCTTCCTAAATTTAAGTTATTGTATGAAAAGACATAAAAATTCTCAATTATACGTTTTAGGAAAGTATTCATAAATGTGTAGAATGACTCTCTAAATTTTAGTTTTTGTATAAATAGACACAAAACTTTCCATTTATATGGTTTATGAAAGAATTTCTAAATGTGTAGAACGGTTTTCTCAATTTGAGTTGTTGTATAAATGAACACAAAATTTCTCACTTATACGTTTTAGGAAAACCTTCCCAAATGTGGGCTTTCCTAAATGTGTATGATGACTCTCTAAAAATTTACAGATAATATATTTGGAACCAAAAATAATGTGTTAGCCATGGGGCAGCTTTTCCTCTTACATGTAGTTCTCATAAGAAAGGTAACTCCTGAAGTCTCCTAGCCATGAAGCTAGCAGAATTACTCTGTTTTAGATTTCTTTCATTGACAAGAAGTGCTCAAATATTTGCAGGGGATGAGAACATATGACTATATATTAGCCATGAGAGAGGAGAACCAATTTGCAGAAGTGGACCCTTTTGATGAATTAGATTCGTCTTCAGACGAAAGCTCTGATTTTGATTCGCCTGAAAGACCAAGACAAACAACGTTTATCTCCAAGTTAATGTGCAGAAAAACAAATGAGGTGAATATAATCAATCATAACTCTTTTACAATATTGTTGCCACTATCAAGGCTTCTCAAAGATTACATTATGTTTTCAACAGAATCAGCATAGACTATCCATAAAAATAGAAGGTTATTTTATTGATACTTAACAAAGAATCACACAATATAATGCTAAAAAAATATATCTGCAGAAATGAGGAAATGAATTACTAAACTAAATTGGGTGGAAGTAGTTTAAGAAAGAACCAAAAGTTTTGCAGTTGGAGAGGTCAGCCATCAAAGCAGCTTCTTTACCAGAGCTAGCCATCTCTGAATCCATCTCTTGATTAGTAATAGCAGTTTCGTCTCCTAGAGATTGTTCATCGATGCCTTGGTTCATTGGAAGATATGTTGCTTTCTTTTCCTCAAGTTGTCGTTGAGCAGCCACGTTTTGGACGACGTTGTCCTGTTGTTGAGCCTCCATAGGAACCGTTGGGAGATCAATGTTTTGTCCCAAATATGGCTGAGCCGAGTATGGAACAAAATGCTTCTCCTCCAGCTCCAAGGCTTGATTCATCATAATTGGAATCTGTGAAGATTATGTATTTTGTCCCCAAAACTGCTGCTCCGTTGGAGAGAGATGGGTGGACTATTCTTCAGCATCCTAACGACAGAACTAAATAAATTATTAAGAATATTAGTTGTATTTGTAAGAAAAAGTTCCAATTTTCATGCATGTTGAACGCTTGACACAAATGAGACCATCTAGACTTATGTCTCAACTAATTAAAAAAACATTTTTAATTAAATAATGTAATTACAAAAAAGAATGACAAATGGGGATTTGACACCTAGCTAATGTTGTCTTATTTTGTGTCTCACGGGAGACATGGTTGTGTCTCACAATCACATTTTTCAATTTGTTTCATTTTTTTATTCCCCTGAGACACACTTTCTTATGTGCAATGTGGATGCTTGTAGTGAATATCAAACCTGAGCCATAATTGGGTTGCTTGCATTGTCAATTTCATCCTCTTATTGGGAGACGAACCGTCTTTAATACTTCCTTAGATCGACTCAGGATTAGCAGAGCCCTTGATCTGATCAAATGTCTCTAAAGCATCACCAGAGTCAGAGTCTTTTGCAAACTGTTCCCCAAACGGAAGCTTGACAAACTAAGAAACACAATCCTTCTCGGTTCTACCAAAGCACAACATCACTCCAATCCTCATTGATTCCCCCGATAATTCCTCCTTCCACAACTACCTCTCTCAGACGAAGATCTCCGACGAAATGAACAGCCGCACGACGATTACCCTTCTCGTCCTCAACAATGTCGCAATGGCTTTTCTCGCCGGGAAACATCCACTCTCCGTCATTAAAAACGATCTAAGCCTCCTCGTACTCTCTCCACCACACTCTAGCAACCATCGAAAACTAGGATTCGTCAACATCACCGATTTTAAAGAAGGCAAAGTCGGATTTGGCTCCGCCGCTTCGGGTTCCAAGCTCAATTTCTCTTACACAAAATATGTTAAGCAAATCCCTTACAACATCTCGGTTCTCAAGATCGATGCTCCGATCATCGCTCTATGAGTCTTAACCGCCCCTGCTCCTTTCACACCGGCGTTGCTCCGTCGAGAGTCGTCGAGACGTGCTCGACGCCAAATTTTCCGATGGGTAAATTCATTTTTTAATATTTTAATTAATGTTAGTAAACTATGGGTAAAATGGACTTTTGGTTCTTTAAATGCTAGTTTAATCATAAATATTTTAATTAATCGTATTTGCAAACTATCTGTTATTATGTGAAATTTTATCATTATAAATTAGTAGTTATAATAGTGAAATTCTATATTTATAATTATAAATTAGTAGTTATAATAGTGAAATTTTATAATTATAAATTAGTAGTTATAATAGTGAAATTCTATATAATAGTTACAATATGCTGGATTGTAAATTTAATCATCATTTTTCGACTTTGTTAGGATATTCAAGAGCTACTTGCTAGCTGGAAGCCTTATTTTGATGGCGCTTCTTGTGATGCTACCTCAAGCAGTAGGCAATTGCTTTTCAATGGAGGCAAACCATATTTTAGCAGCCAAAACTGCGCTGTACGAAACGTTCCATTTACTATCCGGCGGCCAACCTTCAAAGAATCACAGCGTATATATAATCAGTTGACTCAGGTTGCTTATGTAACTGAGGAGATTTTTGTAAATCCACCAGAGGAAGCCAAAGCTAATATTGTGGTGCAGACTCACACTGGGGGTTCTAGTGAAATCTTAAGACAGGAAGAGCCTGATGAAACTTCTTCTACCAGCATAATCTTAGGTGAACCAAATCTTATAGACGGGGATGTCGGGGATGGGGTCTGGTACGTCAACTCCCTTACACGAAGCTGCTAAATCTGGTGATTGTGAGAGAGTTCGGGAGTTCTTGGAGGAGGGTATGGATCCTTGTGCTAAGGATGAAAGAGGCAGAACACCGTACATGGTTGCAAATGAGAAACACATTCAGACGGTTTATGGCGTCAAACCATGAAAAATGGAATTGGCATGATGCTAAAGTACCCAGCCCGCTGACCAAAGAGATGGAGGAATCTCAAGCTGCCAAGCAGGTACTTTGCATTGATTTGTTATTTGTTGACTTGAGAAGTTTGGTAAGGATTCCGCATCAGGCAAACATAGGTCTAGTGCAGAAGTCATTTCCTTGTGCAATGGTTTTGTGGTGGTGGTGTGTTAAGGTCTGATGTCCGCCAAAATACATTCATTGATATGGTATTGTATAAAAGTTATGCATCCATTGTCGCATGATTTTGTGTATGATGATGTGTCAGAGACATTCATATGGGATTCCGAATCCATCATCCGACTAAGAAGTTGTGATTGTTCAGGCAGAGAAAGACGCCAAGAAGAAAGCAAGAGCAAAAGAAATGAAGAAACTACGCAAAGCCCGAGAAAAGAAGGCTCAAGTAACGTTTTAATGAGTGTGTTATTCAGGACAAAGCGAGACAGTTAAACTTGTTACCTAACACTCATTGTGTTTTGCAGGCGGAAGCTGCGCAGGCTGAGAAGGAGAAACCGATCTCTAAAGTGGTGAGCTTCACAAACCCAGTATGTATAGTATAGTATGTGATCTAATAAGGAGAAGTCACGTCAACACATTTGGGTTTCTCTTTGTCTCAAACTTGTTATAGGAGGAAGTGAGGAGAGCAATGGCAGCTGAGAGGGAAAAGAGTGCAGCGGCTGCAGAAAGACGGATGGCATCACTTAACATTGACCCACCGGTAAAATATATATATACTCTCGCAACGAGGAGTATTAGCCCTGGATCTTAAAGCTAAAGGCATGTCTGTGCCGTATTATTAGCAAAAAGAGACTAGTTTGTTATCATATTTTTTAGTGTTTTTTTTTTTATATTTCATGTCACTGCTTGAGTCGATTCTTTACCGTGTATAATGAGATGGTCACAACTCACAAACAGTACAACCTTTTATTAAATTAAGGTTAAGATATAATAATACTCAATGGTCAGAGGAGAGGGCTAAGTTAAGGGCATGCTCTGCTTCCTTGAGCAACAGTCTTGTGAGTTGTTTCTGCCCTCTACGGTAAACCACACTAGACCACTTTGTTTCTGCTCATCATCCTTTTCCCGTCCTTCAACTCCCTATATCACATATTTCAAAACATTCAACCTAAATCTAAACATGTCCAGAGAGATTGTGTACTTGATACTATATATGTTTTAGATATTATGCATGCCTACTTCTCTGATATATGATTTATCAACATTGTACCTTGGCTGTTCATGGCTCTCCAAGACGCATGCCTCCTCAAGGAGCCAAGCATCTCCTTCTTCACTGCCGGAATTCTCTTCCAGCTTCATCATCCTGTCAGGAAAAATATGCATATCACTTGATAGTATATATTTTTTTTTATTCCGATCCCACAAACAAACACTTTAGTTAGCTCTTGATATCATGTCACTGGTAACAAATTCAATTGCTTACTTTGCATTAAGCATATCCACAAGTAACTGCAAAGCTCCAGAATCCCCGCATGCTTCCCATACCGCCATCCTGACCTCAGTTTCACTAGGTTGCTCGTCTGGTCTTGACTCTACAAGCTTTCAGCAGGCAAAAAACTATTTTCTCAATTGGAGGCGATATCGAGTAAATCAAGTGAGGATATTATTTATCTGATCCCAACTCACTACTTTCAGCAATGGAACATCTTGTAGGACTTGGGTTTAAGTTGAACAGATGACAGAAGCAGAAAAAAGGGTGAGTAATCATACCTCTTCAAGCATAGCTGAGACCTTGTAAATCTCATCTTCTTGCATGGCAATGGTCCTCAAGCCAGTCATAAAATCTTCTGGGAAAACTAGTTTTTTCATATATAAGGGCATCTTACGCTGTCCAGACCAACTGAAATTACAGGATCTGACTGTTTCCTTCTCATCGCTTTCTCTGACTTTTGATGTGCTTTGTGGGAAAAACCCATGATTCAGGAGCGATTTTGGCAAGAGACACCGGAGTTGAGCTCTCTGCAATTACATTTTTCAGAGTTCAACAGTTGCATATTAAATCAAAATAAGAGGGGATCAAAGTTTTGGGTGTAAGATAGTGCGAAGACTTGTAATGCTAACCTGGGCTTCAAGAAGCTGTCCCTTTGAATCAGAAAAAGGGATACTCGGAATCGCCTCGACAGGATAATGTACCTGAATAAATCCCAATATTATTCCTAACAACAGATGTGAGAACAAAATTGAGGAGCATCTTCTTGATCTTGAAACATCCTCAAGACTCTAATACAACACTGGTTGAAAAGTATGGAACTCCGAAAGGGGAACCAAATATTACCATGAGATAATCATCTGGATTGTTCTCTATCACAAATCCATACAGGTAAAGAAGCTCCTGCATAGAGCAAGAAGGCACACCACTCAAACGCAAAAACCTATATCCTTATACAAGATGATCAAACAAAAATACATCTTTGACTGGAAAACAAACAGTATCATTCAATTTGATTTCCATTGAAGCTGCCAGGAACTGCAAAATGTCTTACCTCATTTCCTTTGTTACCATAACTGATTGAAATCTCCTTGTCTGGGATACGATTTTGTGCAACTGTTCAATTTACAGAATGTGGCACTTAGTTTTCCACATACAGATTAAAAAGAAGAGAGGAAAAGGAATGCTCGATATGGTTTGATAGATATTTGTAGAAAATGAGAGGTAACACAAAAAAAAAAATTATATTGGCCAACCGGAGGGAAGGTACATGGAGAAAGGAACTCTAGATACTGATCCGGTCCCATCAACTTCCCAAGTCGCCACAGGCTTCAAATCTATACGGCCATAACCATAGTACAATATATCACATCACACCTGGATATACTCATAATTATAAAGTCTATTTTATAATTAAAAAACAAATTGGCATACCATGGTTGCAAAAGTCAATGCCAGGAACAAGCCCCTCAACCCACACAGTATCTCCGAGTCCTACAGATGTCGGGCCAGAGACTGGAGCCTGAATATCTAGCAATCAAAAATGACGAAACTCATGAAGTTTAAGTTACAGGCCAGAAGGATTATTTTTACAAAAAAAAACCAAGGCATTTCACATAGAATTCAGCAAACCGATATTCGTTTCAGTTGTATGACTTGTTGATGGGCATCCCCCAACATCTTCCTGGCTTTGTGGAAACACGAAAGAATGTGGAAGAGGAATGTTCAAGGCACGACTCCAGAATACAGAATTTGCCCTGGCGTAATGGAAAAGGTCTCTAGATCACTCAGCAGCCCTTTACAACACACAAAACTCGGGTTCTACTAACAACCACTAGCCAACATACCAGAGGAAGTGTTCAAAGGAGACCTCGCTGCACAAGAAGTGAAAACAAACAAAGCTCGCCATCAATGAAAAACAAATATATCTAAAGTAGCGTGAATATGTTAGGTCTGTTAACCTATCGGAATCGCCATCCAAAACAAGAAGCTTTTTCACCAGGACCTCCACCTTGTCATGGTAAAGCAACAGCAACTTCTTCTTCTGAGAAGACAGTACATCAAACGAGAATGAGTTCACCATGGTCATCTTCCAAATTCTTGGTTTAATAAATGAAAAGAGAAAATGTGGCAGCTAACTTTTGGATCATATGATAAAGAACATAGTATTGGAACAAAAGTCCAAGATTTACCTGTAACTCGGTTGCGTGATACAAGTTTGTCCCTTTGAGCTCAAGGATCTCATCATCGGAAAACCAAAGAGGATTGCCAAATCGAGGGGGAAGCATATCAAGATACCTACCACATCATGAACTTACGCTTAGTTTATAATGGATTGAGCTAAATCTCTTATAAGAGATACAAACTTACGGCTTCCAAGAAGAATTTTTTACGAAGACGCTCCAAAGTGAGGAACAAAATCATCAGAAACCGGTCATCTACTTGTCCTTGTTCGAACATTTTCTGACACTCTGGACCCAGGAGAGGGAACTCTCATAGGGGTAATGGCCAAATCAAGCGGAACAACAAGCAAAACATCTGAAATTTTCCACATAACAGTATCTATTTTTTTTTACACAAGAATTCTCAAATCGGTAGAAGCAGATAAGCTAATATATTTACCATCGCAAGTTTGAGCGGAGCTGGAGGCGAAAATGCCAAATCCTTTTCGGGAATCGAAATAGTTGATGTTGCAGCCTCGAAATTCAGCTCCATTCACCTGAAATTAAAATCGAAATCCATCAAATAGAGATCGAAACCCATTAGACATAAAGGTCGGATCCAACCTGAAGCCAATCTAGGAACGTTTCAAGCTTAGCTTCTTCTTCCGAAATCGCCATATGAAAAGATCAATCCTCCGACGGGGTTTAAGCCGGGAACGATGAAACGGAGCTGAGGGTTTTCAATCTTACAGCTAAGGACTAACTCGAAACGATGTCGTTGAGCTGAGGTTTTCTTTCTGTGTATTCTTGCAATTCTTTTTATTTTCAGCTTCTTTTTTTTCCTTTCCTTTGCTTTTTTTATTTTTATTTTTAACTTGTTGGCCTAGGAGACAAAAGGCCTCTTTCGCTTCGATAGGTTTCTTACGAAAAAAGGAAGAAATCCGTGAGCTAGTGGACAACACTTGGAATAGAGTACCACTTGATTCTGTTATCTCAAAACTAGGCATTTGTCGACGAAAATCATCGATTGGACAAAGGAACATAATGCTACAAACAACAAGAAGTTGAAGGAAATGCAAGATGCTCTTGAAGTGGCTCTCTCAGCCCCAATCCCGGATGTGATTGTTATTGATTCCATCACCGCGGAGTTAGTAAAGATTCACAAGGATTGAGGAGAAGTTTTGGCGTCAAAGAAGCAGGATACAATGGCTGAATAATGGAGATCGTAACACGGGATTTTTTCATGCCGTCACAAAGGGAAGAAGAATTTTAAACTCCTTCTCGGTCTTGGAAAATGAAGATGGAAAGGAGATCTTTGAAGAAGAGTCCTATTTTCAAAACATTTTCTCTACAACTGGAAATGAAAATTTTCAAGTTATAGAGGAAGTGCTTGTTTCGAAGATCACGCCAGCAATGAATGATTCTCTTATTGCCATTCCCCACATCTCGGAAATTAAGCTGCGGTTTTCTCTATTAATGGAGGCAAAGCCCCGGGCCCCGACGGTTTCTCCCCCAAATTTTATCATTCTTATTGGAATATCATTGGAGAAGACGTTTCCTGATATTTTCAATCCTTTTTCGAATCAAGTACTCTGAACCGAAGGCAAAATGAGACACCCATAAGACTAATTCCAAAAGGAAATGCGCCTCGAAAAGTTTCGGACTATAGACCTATCGCTCTTTGCAACACGCACTACAAGATCATTGCGAAAATCCTCGCCAGAAGACTCCAACTAGGGGTGGGCATTTCGGTTTAATTTCGGGTTTGGTTTAGGTTCGGTTCGGTTTGGTTGATTTGGGTTGAATAAAACTCTAGCCGAACTCAACCGAAATAAGCTTGGTTCGGTTTGTGTTCGGTTTGGGTTTAGTTCGGTTTGGTTTAGTTCGGTTCGGTTGTAATTTGGTTTGGTTTTAGTTTGGTTTTTAAAAAATCAACTTATAAAAACAAGAATCCTAACGAAACGTAAACAAAACGAAGCCATAAAAAAACCATTCCTTAAAAGTCTAAAACCAAACACTTTTTAGGTTTAACCGAGAAGGAGATCTTAACTGGCGCTTAAGTATAAGGGTTTGTAACTTTTTAGGTTTTCTCATTTTTTAATCGAATACTTAGCTAATAGGATTAAAGAATATATATTAATTATGTTGAAAAATTAAAAGAAAAAAATGGAAGTTGAAAATAAAAAAGGAAAATGTGGGTTTAGGACCTTTAGCCTAAAGGCTTTAGTTGAAAAACCGAAGATTCCACCATGTGTTTATATTTTTAGTATTATTAATTAACTAATTAACAAAAACACATTGGGTTATCGGTTCGGTTTGGTTTTAAACCGAACCGAACCGTTCGGGTTGAGAAAAATTTCAACCGATTGAGTTATATATAGAATATGGTTTGGTTTGGGTCGGTTTAAGTTCGGTTGGTTCGGTTCGGTTTTTTTGCCCACCCCTAACTCCAACCACTTCTACCATCGCTAATCTATCTTTCCCAATCTGCCTTTGTGAAAGGGCGGGCCATCAACGACAACGTTTTGATCACTCATGAGATCCTACACTTTCTTAGAACCTCGGAAGCTAAAAAGTTTTGTTCAATGGCGGTAAAGACGGACATGAGTAAAGCTTATGATCGGATAGAGTGGGGTTTTCTTCGTTCGGTTCTTGTAAAGCTTGGAGATGGAGATGGAGATGGAGATGGAGATGGAGATGGAGATGGAGATGGAGATGGAGAGGGAGAGGGAGAGGGAGAGTGAGGGGGAGAGGGAGAGGGAGAGGGAGAGGGAGAGGTTAAAAGGGGAATTAATACATATTACATACAGAATATCATTCCTTTTTTTTTTGGTTATTTTGTTAATTATAATTTTTTTTTTTGTTATTAGATGCAATTTCCCTAAATTAAAAAGAGTAAAATTAAATCACTAGCCATGTGCTAGGATACATACACAATAATGAGGATTGGTCAATTTTAATTTTATTAAGATACTTCTCTTACGATTCTTTCTTTTTTTCCTTCCTTTTTTGAATTATTTTTTATTATTAAATATGTTTTTTCTTCCCTCATTTTAATTATTTCCAATTTTAGATAAATCATCTAAAAAATAGCCATAGATAAAAGAAATTAAGTAAATAACCAAATGATTGCTTTCTGGACGATTTTGCCCTCCTCTGCACTCGGTGTACACAATCTATATTATTTTTGTTTTTTTTTGCATAATTCGCATAGTAATCCCGGGATGAATAGTAATCCCGAGATGAATAGTAACCACGGAGAAGAACCAACTTCGTCTAAGCCAAAGGAGAAGACTCGAAGTGAATAGTAGTCTCGGGATGTATAGTATCCCGGGATGAATAGTAGTGGTGATTATGTCGAGAAAGGAAAAAAGATAAAATAGAAAAAGATAAAAGAAAGGAAAGATGAATAGTAATCCCGTGATTACGGAGTCTCGGGATGAATAGTAATCCCGGGATTACGGAGTCTCGGGATGAATAGTAACCATAGAGAAGAACCAACATCGTCTAAGCTAATGGAGAAAACTCGGAATGAATAGTAGTCTTGGGATGAATAGTGTCCCATGATGAATATTTATTCGGGTATCCATTCGTTTCTCGGTTCGGGGGTTTTAGGCAGTCATCCCAAAGAGAAAAGAAAAAAATGAAAAACAGAAAAAGAAGAAAAGAGAAAGGTTAAAAGGGGAATTAATACATATTACATAAAGAATACAATTCTCTTTTTTTGGTTATTTTGTTAATTATAATTTTTTTTTGTTATTAGATGCAATTTCCTTTTAATTTTTTATAACCGACATAAATATCTAAAAAAATAGATATGTAGAGCATCCACATTGGTGGGTGTCTCACCCAAAAAAATAGAGTGTCTCATAATAAAAATTTGAAAAAAGAGGAGAGAGGTTGAGATGAGTGTCTCATTTGAGACACCAAAAAAAAAAAAAATTCAGACACTTTTCTTATATATGTCATGTTTTTATTGGTCAAAATTTTTTTTTTTTCAATTTAATTATCTAATTAATATTTTTTAATGTTAAAATATAAAATATTGTTTTATTTAGAATGCAATCATATACAATGCAATTACATTATATTATATATATATATATTGTGATGTTATATAGATTAACACATAATCTCATTTTTATTTGATGCACTAATCTAATTTTACAAAATTTATTTTTGTTCTTAACTTCAAAACATGACATATATTAGACACGGCATAATATACATTGATCGGTTTGAATTTTCTTTTTTCATTCGGGTTTAGATTCTCTTTTTAAATGTTCGTTAAGGACGACACACTATACACTGATAGATTGAGTTTTCCTTTTCTATTCGGGTTTAGATTCTCTGTTATGAATGTCCATTAAGGATAACATATTGTACATTGATTGATTTGGATTCTCTTTTTTTCATATAGGGTTTAGATTTTCCCTTTTAAATGTACGTTAAGATCGGTATATTGTACATTGATTGGTTTGAGTTATAATCGGTTTGGGTTTCCCCATCTCATTTAAGTTTTAAATTCTTTCTTATGAATGCATGTTAAATATATCATATTTTACATTGATCAGTTTGGGTTCCATTTTTTCATTTAGGATTTAGATTTTAAATGATACACAAGTTATATTTTTATATACTATATATTTTGTTTTGTTCAAATCTGTTTTTTTTAACGATGTTTCCATTTTGTTTTGTTCTGTTTTAAATGTTCTATATAGAATGAAACAAAATAGAAACACTATATCATACGACATATGCGCGCATATAAGGTTAAAACCGTCTCTCCAATCGTGAAATTGTTAGTTTCTCTATTTATGTGATCACAATATATAGATATTATATATATACATATATTATCTGATTCAAGTGTAACAAACCTAACATTTGCTATCTCTTATTCGCTGAATCATAGCATTTTTTGTTTTGTTTAAACACGTTTTATGTAGTTATGAAAGCAAATAGAAAAATAGGTAATTAATTGAATGATAGAAATTGTGTACACCAACTATTCTTGACTTTTTGTAATATTGCATAATTTTGTTAGGTGACGTATTTATTTAAAAAGCAGATGGAAATTTTCAACAAAAATAAAAAGGTAGAGCTCATATATTTGTAAGAAATTCCTAATTGTAAAAAGTATTAAAACCCCGTACAAGAATAGAAACGTAACATAGCAGTTTGGTTTCAACTAGTATCTAAATTTAGCTAAATAACATATGCGTCCTCGTATAATTAATAAGGGAGTAATAATGGACATGAAGACAACAAAAAACCTCACATTTTTTCAAACATTTATTTGTTGTTGATGACAACCTTACAAACTTCAACACATGTAGTTACATTCTTTATTTCTTGCTATTATGCTTTAGTGCTATTATGCTGTATAACATATACCTAAATGTTGACATGACAACTATTACTAAAATTTTATCTATAAAACGAACTTCAATACACTTGAATATTTATCTGTGTCGAATTTATTCTTCTATCAAATAAATATGACTAAATCATCAAAGAATAACATATGACATACAACAATAATACGAAGTACTTTAACAAAAAAAACAATAATATACGAAGTAGATACATAACACTTACATAACTGATTTAAAGAAAATAAATAGGTACATATGAACTCGTGAGCAAGACATTAGGTTTCCTCTGTGAATATGTGATCCAGATTTGCAAACAGTTTAAGAGTTCCAAAGATACTCCTTGTATATATTGTATGCTTTCAGTAATTATATTTATTTACACGGTTAAGTATGCAAACTTTTATTTATGATTGTTTTTCATTAAAACATCTTAAAATCATTCTTAAAAACATATTTTAGAAATTTCTCTTAGACATGGAAATATTATCCAAGAGATTCAATTCTATATGATATTGGTCTTGATTGGTCCCGCGGTCTTAGGTTCAAATAATTGTATCCAACCCAGTTTTATATATATTATCATGTTAAATTAAAATTAATACTATAGGAATTTTTATGATAATTTTTCATATTTTTAAAATTTTATTATTTTATTTGTTTAATATAGTTTCTTCTAAAATATATAGATCCCAGGTTCAGAAACAAATAATAGAAGATCACATTTATAGAATATGAAAATACTATGAATCGTAGGTTCACGTATTTGTATCCAACCCAAATATATTATTCATAACCCAACATTGATTGATAAACCAACGAATCTGTTGCTTTTGTAACATAAGCATAACAAATAGAACTAGTAATTAATCTATAACCAGGTTTATATATTAAGTATTAAAGAACTTTGGTGAATTGAAGAGGCCTTTTAAACAAAAGAAATTGAAGAGATCTACTGTAACCTTTCACTCCCGATTTCATCTAGGAATAAGAGAATGTATACATATTGATGTGACATGATTCAATAATATATATATACTAGGATATAAATATATATATATATATTATGTAATGTAATATACATATATATATATATATTTGCATATCTATTATTTATATTATCTTACATTACATATTAAAAAGTAAACCTGATTTGGTTGTTGTTGTTTGCGAGTAAACATTATTTGTTTCAAAACAAATAATTATGTGTAAGAAATCAACAATTACCGTCTTGTTCAAGATACAAAATTGATTAAAGCAAATAGAAAATAATAATTTGAATGATAGTAATTGGTTATACCAACTCTTGTTGACGTTTCTTAATATTTTAGAAGGTGGCATATTAGTTTAAAAAACAAATAGAGAAAGATTTGTAACATGCAGCTTGAATTCAACATAAAAAACAAAAAAAACTCATGATATTTGTAAGATATTTCTAATTGAAAACACTACTAATATCATGCGAGAATGGAAACATAAAATAGCAGTTTGGTTTCAATTTGCATCTAAACTTAGCTAAAAAGCTTATGCTTCCTCTATCTTTAATAGGAGAGTAATGGACTTTAAAACAAAACAACCCCACCACTTTCAAACTTTGTTTAACATGTACTAATTAATCGGATCAACTACAACCAACATCTGATCCGATTAAAGTTAAAGCAAGTTTCGATAAACCTGATTCATTTATTTGTATTATATTTATTCCTCTCTCAAACAATATCACCAAAGAATGACAGTTGATGCTTTCTGACTTCTGAGATTGGACCTTGGGCTTTTAATATTTAATTTGGTTCATAATGATTTTGATTATGGGTTTCACCATAGGCTTTTAGGATTTTCAGTTGTTTGAATGGGCTTATGTAAAAACATATGGGCTTCTCTTGCTACTAGCTTGTATAATAAGAAATATATATATATTAAAAAATCATATATTTCTATTCATATCATGTTCTTTATTAAAAAATAAAAATTGGTAGAAAAACGGATTTAATAACAGATTTAATAATCCGTTAGCGAATAATATTTTACATCGTCAAATTCATTTCTATGTTTCTATCATCTTCAGTATATAGCGCATATTTCTACGAGTGTGTTTAGGCATATGGCATTAATAAATGGACGGATGAAGCTTTTAGTTGGGACATAAATTGACTGTTTTCCATTTCGACAAAAATCAAGTCCAAAGCATAGAAAATATAATTTACTTTCAGACTTGCAAGAAAAGAGAGACACAAATCCTAAGCATAGAAAATATACAACATAGTTGATATCAATCATTTCCGTTTCAACAAATCATTTCGGTTTGAAATTTGGCACAAACCATCGAGCATCAGATAATTGAATAGACGAACAGATATTTCGATGTGGTCTTTCAACCCTGTGTGTGTCGAGATTGAAGACAAAGATATATTTTTCACTCCAAACACCACCTAAAAAATAATCATCACGAATACCACTGAAATATATTGAATTTGTATTTATTCCTTTGATGGCGTTGGCAAGCACGGTGATACCAAGATCCAAAAGTATTGATTCGTCTCCCAAAGAAGTAAGTTTCTCCCACTTGCTATGTGATGATTCCATCTTGTAGATGCGGAAGGACCAAACATCAGAATCACTCCTTGCTATGCTTTTAACTCTCAAGATTTCTCCAGTCATCGTGGCTTCAAAACGTGTATTCTTACTATAACACACACGACCACGCTCTGGGTATCTGCGACATGGCATTCCCTTAGCCAAAAATGAATTATATAGTTAACTTGAGTTTCAAAGATTTGCATCGGAATATCTCTAGAAAAATCCAATACTTTGACATCGTGAGAGTTACTATACAAGTAAAGATTATGATCTTTATATACCCAGTCATGAGTTCTGAAAAGCTCAGTAAACTTAGTTTGTTTCCAAAAACTATCTCCATTTTTGGAATGAACCAAAACCCAATCTACGCATTGGGTTAACCAAATAACAACATAGTTTTTGGTTTTCTCGTCTATCCAAAATAAAGGCATGTAAATGTTGATGTGTTTTTGATGATATTCGACATTTGCGTCAGCTAATTTTACTAGGAACATATCATCTATGGTTCGTTCAATCTTTATCATGCCAAGTTGTGACTCCACAGACGGCAGATCAATCCTTTCGCGGGTGAATATATTCATGATGTACAACTTATATCGATGATCTTGCATAAAGAACCAACTTCCACAAATCGCCAAACAATGACTATTTGCAAAGTTATCACCAAGATCTTGAATTCTATACATCTTATCTTTTTCCTCAGGATTAAACAAGAGACAAGAAGAATCTTTACATTTTTCAGGAAATAGAATCCGCCAAGGGATCTGATTGTTTGGCGATGATTGTCTGGAAGCAGATTGCCACGATGAACAAATAGATTTAGCTCGTTGAAAATCTGCAAACCCAAGACGTTCAAAAACCAAGTGCAGGAGATCACAAGGAAGCTTGGACAAGCTTGGTCCATCGGAACCCGTAGAAAGATAATCCATCGGACTGAGAGACATTACAAACTAGACAACTCAATCTCTTTAAATAACCTAAACCCTACCCTACTCCAATCTATATAAAAAGACATGTATCTCACAATAATCTTTTCTTTCTTTATCTAATAACGTATTTGGAAAACATAAAGGTGCATGTCCACAAGAGAGAGATTTGTATATAGTAATAAGTCTTTTATTTTTAACTATTTTATATTTTTATTAAAANATCTAATTTTACAAAATTTATTTTTGTTCTTAACTTCAAAACATGACATATATTAGACACGGCATAATATACATTGATCGGTTTGAATTTTCTTTTTTCATTCGGGTTTAGATTCTCTTTTTAAATGTTCGTTAAGGACGACACACTATACACTGATAGATTGAGTTTTCCTTTTCTATTCGGGTTTAGATTCTCTGTTATGAATGTCCATTAAGGATAACATATTGTACATTGATTGATTTGGATTCTCTTTTTTTCATATAGGGTTTAGATTTTCCCTTTTAAATGTACGTTAAGATCGGTATATTGTACATTGATTGGTTTGAGTTATAATCGGTTTGGGTTTCCCCATCTCATTTAAGTTTTAAATTCTTTCTTATGAATGCATGTTAAATATATCATATTTTACATTGATCAGTTTGGGTTCCATTTTTTCATTTAGGATTTAGATTTTAAATGATACACAAGTTATATTTTTATATACTATATATTTTGTTTTGTTCAAATCTGTTTTTTTTAACGATGTTTCCATTTTGTTTTGTTCTGTTTTAAATGTTCTATATAGAATGAAACAAAATAGAAACACTATATCATACGACATATGCGCGCATATAAGGTTAAAACCGTCTCTCCAATCGTGAAATTGTTAGTTTCTCTATTTATGTGATCACAATATATAGATATTATATATATACATATATTATCTGATTCAAGTGTAACAAACCTAACATTTGCTATCTCTTATTCGCTGAATCATAGCATTTTTTGTTTTGTTTAAACACGTTTTATGTAGTTATGAAAGCAAATAGAAAAATAGGTAATTAATTGAATGATAGAAATTGTGTACACCAACTATTCTTGACTTAGAAGATCTTCTGGAATGTCTTTGTCGTCGGCGAACCGCTGGTTCCCTGAGGAACGTTTTTCCGGCCAAAACCCTCCTTCAGCCTCGGCTGAAGATAGTTCCTCTCGCCCTCCTCCTCTTCCTCCAGACCCTCCCGACCAAAACCCCCTTACCTCTCTTGTTGAATTTCCTCCTCTTTCCCCATTTCTCCTTACTCCTCTCCTCAACACTCACCTCATACTGCTCACGTCGAGCCTGAGAGAGTGGTTCTAGCACTTCCTGTGCATCACAAATCAACTCCTGTGGTTGTAAGTGCCCAGGCAAAAGCAATTCTCAATTCCTCAGACTGATGGTCTCCTTCATTTGCCTCCACCAAAGGTTACCCGTCTGTTTCTAAACCCTTTTCATAATACTCCCCCACTTCCTCGGGGCACAACGACCTCCCAGGAAACTTTGGCCCCTCCAGGATACCCAACTGTTACTTCTGGACTAGCTACTGCTTCTCAGACTGTTTTGGCAGGCAATGTGAATGCTCCTCTGCAAAATACTCCCTTAGATACTGCTCATTCTCCTAACCCACTTGTTGCTGACCAAGCTAGTGTGGTGGACTCCGTTCCTATCCGGCCTCATCCTCCTACAACACAAAGCCATGCTCCTCCCAGGTCTATCCCTAAACCAATCCCACCCAATCAGGCTACAAAAACTTTGGCTCAAAAACTAAAAAAAGATGCTGATAGAACTTTGAAGAGATTGGCTCCAGTAGAATACTCCCCAGATGGAAAGCCCAGGGTCGTCATTCCCGACTCCGTGTTTCTGGAAGGAGCTGAAATTCACAAAGATTTTGTTATTGCCAGGTTTAAAGGAAGACTTCCCACCTACGGACATATCCAAAGTGTCCTGAGTCATATGTGGGGAAAAGGCCAGAAGCTAGAAATTCATCTCAATCATGCAAACAACTCTGTACTAGTCAGATTACCTAATGAGTTCATTCGTACAAAGGTTCTTGAAAAGAAAATGTGGTACATTGGGGAGTGTATGTTCTTAGTTGCTCAGTGGGACTCCTCTGGTGGTGCAAACATTGATCTTGATGCCATTCCTATATGGGCTCACCTAAAGGGTATGCCTTTTGACCTGATGCATCACAAAGGAATCAGTTTAGTTGCTGGCCTTGTTGGAGAGCCAAAGGAAATGGATGAATTTACACGGAATCTAGTTAGCTTATCTGAAGCTCATGTCAAGGTGGAAAGAAATCTTAGCAAACCTCTTCCTTCCTCAGTTGAAGTTATTCGAGAGAGTGGAGAAGTTATCACAGTAGTGGTAGAGTACCCTTGGTTACCGCCATCTTGTTCTCACTGCAAAGAAATTGGACATGCTATTAGTTTCTGTCCTTCCATTACTCCTTCTTGGTTCCAAACAAAAAAGACTCCAGTTGATGGTTCCGTCAGAAAAAAGCAAACTCAAACTCAGTTCCTGCAAAGGTGGACAAAGGTAAAGGGCCTGCTGAAAAACCTCCTGCAAATGTCAAAGTTGTTGACTGCTCTAGTGATCCTGGATTAGTGGTAAAACCATCATCTGAAGCAGACTCCGCCTCCATTTCTGTGGATCCCCCTCTAGAGAATGGGACTGCCTTAGCTCCTATTACTCAAGCCAGCCTAGAAAATGGTTTCCAGTTCATTTCTCCCAAAAAAGTGGCCAAAAATACTCCCCTACCATCTCAAACCACTTCCCCAATGGATTGTTCTACTCTCCCATTGGTCAACTCTAAAAATGCTACTTATAATCCTTTCGATGTATTAGCTCTCTCAAACACCACAAATACGACCTCTCTTTTAAATCCTACAAAAAGCTCTTCTTTTTTTCCTAATTCTCAAGCTCATTGTCCTCCAGAAGCCATTATCAGTTCACCCTCTATTTCAGATACGGTGATGGAAGTTTCAGTACATTCCTCTCCAAACCTACTCTCTGTGGAAAATCTCCCTCCCAAGGGAGACAATCCTAATCATTCCTAAGTTTTTGTCTTCCTGATGTATATACAACCGTTTTTTTGGAACATCCGAGGCCTAAATGACCCGGATAAACATCGGCCTTTTGCTTCTTGGCTTGCTTTATATAAACCAACTTTTGGTGCTCTTATTGAAACCCATATTAAGGAACCAAATCTGAACCGAGTTATGAATCTTACGTGTCCTGGCTGGCACTACACGTCAAATCACAATTCTGATGAAGATGGGAGGATCGTTGTCATCTGGAAGTCCCCTGCATCAGTGACAGTTCTTCAGCAATCTAAGCATCTACTCACTTGTGAAGTTATTATAAAAGGGGGTCACAGACTTTATTTCACAGTCATTTATGCCCCAAACATAAGTGAAGAACGCACTGACCTCTGGTGTGACCTACTGCATCTCCAACAAACTCTTGGTCTTGACGCTTGCCCGTGGGTCTTGTGTGGGGATTTCAATCAAATCACCCATCCGGCTGAACACTCTAGTCCTACCATCAACCACTTGACAACTAGAATGTTAGAGCTCAGAGACTGTCTGTTACAACTGGAGCTGTTTGACCTGCGATATCATGGCCCCCAATTCACCTGGTCAGACAAAAATCCTTTAAATCCCATAGCCAAAAAACTGGACAGACTTCTTGTTAACAACCATTGGATTACCACTTACCCAGATAGTGTGGCCTCTTTCTTGGCTCCTGAAATTTCTGATCACTCCCCCTGTATTTTAAACCTTGCTGCTCCTCTCCCTTCGGCTGGAACAAAACCTTTTAAATTCTTCAACTTCCTAACCAGACACCCACAATTTCTCCATACGATTGAAACTGCTTGGATCTTGGCCGGAACTTCCCATCCTCTGGAAATATGTTTGTCGACCTTGAGTGCAAAACAAAAATCACTAAAAAGAGAGCTAAAAACACTTACAAGAGAGAACTACTCGGACATTCAAAACCGAGTCAGAGAGACTAATGTTTTACTTCAAACTGTGCAGGTACAAGCCATGGCGAATCCTTCTTCATCCCTGTTTCAGCAAGAAAGAGAACTCCAATCAAAATGGGAACTTCTAAGAAGAGTGGAAGAAGCTTACTTTCGACAAAGATCACGCATCAACTGGTTGAAAGAAGGAGACTTGAATACTGCTTACTTCCACAGGATCACTCAGATTAGGAATGCCTTCAACGCTATTCGATCCCTCACCTCTCCATCAGGTACTCTCATTGATGACCCTTTAGAGATGAGCAGATTGGCTGTTAGTCACTTTCAATCCATCCTTGGACCTGCCTTCTTGCAACCAATCTCCTGTGCCCCTTCTTGGATCCAGAACTTGATGAGCTACAGATGTTCTCCTGCGCTGAAACAATTAATGATCAGAAAGCCAACATCAGAGGAAATAAAGAAAGTGTTGTTCAAATTGAATGCAAACAAAGCACCAGGTCCCGATGGTTTCACCTCTGCCTTCTACAAAGCTGTGTGGGGAATAATTGGCACAGAAGTAATTGACAGCATCCTGCAATTTTTCCAATCTGCTTTCTTGCCATCGGCAATTAATGCTACTATTCTTACTCTAGTTCCTAAATCACCTGGTGCTTCGTTGATCTCGGATTTTAGACCAATCTCCTGTCTAAACACCTTGTACAAAGTTGTCTCCAAACTCCTTGTATCTAGATTGAAACATGTTTTGCCTGATTTGGTGGTGAGGAATCAAACTGCATTCATCAAAGGGAGGCTATTAGTTGAAAATGCTCTACTAGCGGCAGAATTGGTAAATGGCTACCATAAAACTAAAGGTCCTAAAAGAATAACTATCAAGGTTGATATTGCAAAGGCTTTTGATACTATCAGATGGGAGTTTATTTTCAGTTGCCTCAGAGGAATCGAAGTGCCAGAACTTTACCTGAGATGGCTAAATGCGTGTATCTGCACTCCTTCATTCTCAGTGGGCTTCAATGGTAATGTGCATGGGTTCTTCAAAGGTAGGAGAGGGCTGAGACAGGGAGACCCACTATCTCCCTATCTTTTTGTCCTTGCTATGAATTGTCTCTCCGTCATGTTAGATAAAGCAGCAGAAGAAGGAAAATTTCAGTATCACCATAGGTGTGAGGACTCGAAATTAACCCACTTATGTTTTGCTGATGACCTTTTGATCTTCGTTGATGGCTCTCCATCCTCAGTACAGAATGTCTTGCAAGTTCTCAAAGAGTTTGAAGTTGTCTCTGGTTTAGCCATTAGTCTACCAAAGACTAGTTTTTTCACTTCCGGTCTCCTTCAACCTGAAATTGATCATATCAAAACTATTTCTGGAATTAGTCACGGCCAGCTTCCAATTCGTTATTTGGGACTTCCCTTATGTACAAAGAAGCTAACCTTGTTGGATTGTGCTCCCTTGATTCAGAAAGTGAAGAGTCGTATGAATGCTTGGTCTACAAAAATGCTATCTTTTGCCGGACGTCTCCAACTTCTAAACTCTGTCATTGCAGGGATTTCCAATTTCTGGTGCTCGGCATTTGTCCTGCCAAATCAGTGCATTGAAATTTTAAACTCTCTAGCTGGTGCATTTCTATGGAAGGGTACAACCGAAGGCCATCACTCAGCAAAAATAGCCTGGTCAACAGTAATCAAAGCAAAAAATGAAGGAGGTTTGGGAGTCCGTGACTTACTAGTTTGGAACAAGGCGTGTATGCTCAAGCTTATATGGTTGCTCTTTTTCAAATCTGGCTCAGTGTGGGTGGCCTGGTTTAAGAAAGCTGTTTTGGAGAACAATCTCAGCAACTTCTGGACTAAAAAAACAAACAACAGAAACTCATGGTTAGCAAACAAACTTCTGAAAATCAGAGAAATTATCTTCCCATGGATTAAGGTAAAGCTAGGGAATGGCAAAAACTGTCAGTTTTGGAGTGATCACTGGTCCAATTTTGGAAAAATGCAAACTTATCTTCAACAAGAAGGTCCGTTACAAATAGGTATTCCACGAAATACTCTATTAGCAGATCTTTGGAGAAGAGGGACTTGGAGGCTACCTCCTGCAAGATCAGAAGCGCAGGTAAATTACCAAATAGAGCTCTCGGCAATAACACTGACAAATGAGCATGATACTTATCAATGGTGGATAGATGACCAACTGAAGGATAGTTGTTCTACTGGAAAAATCTGTTTAGCTTTGAAGGAGAACCAACCTATAGTACCCTGGCACAAGATTGTTTGGTTCTCAGGAGGAGTTCCTAAACATAACTTTCTTACTTGGTTGTTCGTTTGGAATCGTTGCCCTACGCGTGACAGATTGAGGAATTGGGGACTGAATGTCGATTCGATGTGTCTGTTGTGTGCTTCCGCAGAAGAAAGTCGTGACCACCTTTTCTTTGACTGCTCCTTCAGCTGGTTGATATGGAGCTTAATTTGTCGGCGCTGCTCCTTCACTCCTCTCCGTTCCTGGTCGGAGACAATCCAGAACCTCACTAATTTCTCTGGATCAACAGTCTCCCGAAAGCTTCTTCTAATCGCTTGGCAAGCCACTTTATACTCTTTGTGGACCGAGAGAAATCATCGGCTTCACCGTAACGATTACAAATCCCCAGATCTCCTCATTTATCAGATCGGCTCCTTCGTGCGGAACAGAGCTTTAAGCTTTCGTGATTCAAACCCATCTTTATCTTTATCTCTTCTTCAAATGTGGTTCTCTGGTTCAACGGCGCTTCAACCTTGAAAGCCTAATCAAAGATGCGATCTCTCTCTGCTTCACGATTCTCTCAACTCTCAACTACCAATTATTGAAGGCAAAGTATCGATGAGTTTGATGTGGTTAATTCCCCAACCAACTTTTCGGTTCAACTACAGCTATTGGTTCAGGTTCTGGTTCCTTTTTAACTAATGGTTGCTAATTGGTTTTACGTTTATTTTCTGTATTTTTGGGCTTCCGAATTTGGGCCTTTGGCTCTGTCAACTCTTTATTCTCATGCATTAAATTGAATATCCTTTTACAAAAAAAAAAAAAAAAAA
>PKML01064874.1:0-24595 GCA_002933935.1 Eutrema yunnanense | reverse complement strand
ATATACATATATATATATATATTTGCATATCTATTATTTATATTATCTTACATTACATATTAAAAAGTAAACCTGATTTGGTTGTTGTTGTTTGCGAGTAAACATTATTTGTTTCAAAACAAATAATTATGTGTAAGAAATCAACAATTACCGTCTTGTTCAAGATACAAAATTGATTAAAGCAAATAGAAAATAATAATTTGAATGATAGTAATTGGTTATACCAACTCTTGTTGACGTTTCTTAATATTTTAGAAGGTGGCATATTAGTTTAAAAAACAAATAGAGAAAGATTTGTAACATGCAGCTTGAATTCAACATAAAAAACAAAAAAAACTCATGATATTTGTAAGATATTTCTAATTGAAAACACTACTAATATCATGCGAGAATGGAAACATAAAATAGCAGTTTGGTTTCAATTTGCATCTAAACTTAGCTAAAAAGCTTATGCTTCCTCTATCTTTAATAGGAGAGTAATGGACTTTAAAACAAAACAACCCCACCACTTTCAAACTTTGTTTAACATGTACTAATTAATCGGATCAACTACAACCAACATCTGATCCGATTAAAGTTAAAGCAAGTTTCGATAAACCTGATTCATTTATTTGTATTATATTTATTCCTCTCTCAAACAATATCACCAAAGAATGACAGTTGATGCTTTCTGACTTCTGAGATTGGACCTTGGGCTTTTAATATTTAATTTGGTTCATAATGATTTTGATTATGGGTTTCACCATAGGCTTTTAGGATTTTCAGTTGTTTGAATGGGCTTATGTAAAAACATATGGGCTTCTCTTGCTACTAGCTTGTATAATAAGAAATATATATATATTAAAAAATCATATATTTCTATTCATATCATGTTCTTTATTAAAAAATAAAAATTGGTAGAAAAACGGATTTAATAACAGATTTAATAATTCGTTAGCGAATAATATTTTACATCGTCAAATTCATTTCTATGTTTCTATCATCTTCAGTATATAGCGCATATTTCTGCGAGTGTGTTTAGGCATATAACATTAATAAATGGACGGATGAAGCTTTTAGTTGGGACATAAATTGACTGTTTTCCTCTTCGACAAGAATCAAGTCCAAAGCATATAAAATATAATTTACTTTCAGACTTGCAAGAAAAGAGAGACACAAATCCTAAGCATAGAAAATATACAACATAGTTGATATCAATCATTTCCGTTTCAACGTATCTTTCTAGCAAGAAAAAATATGTAAGACATATATGTGGATCAAAATGAACACCGAAAGACAGAATGATTAAAGTTCAAGCGAAAGACATATATGTGGATACAAGTTAAATTTTCTGATGTGATATAAATTTGATATTATTCCAATATGATATATTATATGATATATTTTACATAGAGACACAAGTCCAAGAGAGATGTGTTTAGAGAATAATAAGAAAAAGGCACTGAAAAGATACAACAGAGTTGAGAGATACAAGTCCAAAGCATATAAAATATACAACACAGTTGATATCAATCATTTTCGTTTCAAAAAATCATTTCAGTTTGAAATTTGGCACAAACCATCGAGTATCAGATAATTGAATGGACGAACATATATTTCGATGTGGTATTTCAACCCTGTGTGTGTCAAGATTGAAGACAAATATATCTTTTTCACTCCAAACACCACCTAAAAAATAATCATCACGAATACCACTGAAATATATTGAATTTGTATTTATTCCTTTGATGGCGTTGGCAAGCACAGTGATACCAAGATTCAAAAGTATTGATTCGTTTCCCAAAGAAGTAAGTTTCTCTCACTCGCTATGTGATGATTCCATCTTGTAGATGCGGAAGGACCAAACATCAGAATCACTCCTTGCTATGCTTTTAACTCTCAGGATTTCTCCAGTCACCGTGGCTACAAGACGTGTATTCTTACTATAACACACACGACCACACTATGGGTATCTGCGACATGGCATTCCCTTAGCCAAAAATGAATTATAGTTAACTTGAGTTTCAAAGATTTGCATCGGAATATCTCCAGAAAAATCTAATACTTTGACATCGTGAGAGTTACTATACAAGTAAAGCTTATGATCTTTACATACCCAATTATGAGTTCTGAAAAGCTCAGTAAACTTAGTTTGTTTCCAAAAACTATCTCCATTTTTAGAATGAACCAAAACCCAATCTATGCATTGGGTTAACCAGATAACAACATAGTTTTTGGTTTTCTCGTCTATCCAGAATAAAGGCATGTAAATGTTGATGTGTTTTTGATGATATTCGACATTTGCGTCAGCTAATTTTACTAGGAACATATCATCTATGGTTCGTTCAATCTTTATCATGCCAAGTTGTGACTCCACAGACGGCAGATCGATCCTTTCTCGGGTGAATATATTCATGATGTACAACTTATATCGATGATCTTGCATAAAGAACCAACTTCCACAAATCGCCAAACAATGACTATTTGCAAAGTTGTCACCAAGATCTTGAATTCTATACATCTTATCTTTTTCCTTAGGATTAAACAAGAGACAAGAATAATCTTTACCTTTTTCAGGAAATAGAATCAGCCAAGGGATCTGATTGTTTGGCGATGATTGTCTGGAAGCGGATTGCCACGATGAACAAACAGATTTAGCTCGTTGAAAATCTGCAAACCCAAGACGTTCAAAAACCAAGTGCAGGAGATCACAAGGAAGCATCAGAACCCGGAGAAAGAGAATCCATCGGACTGAGAGACATTACAAACTAGACAACTCAATCTCGCTAAATAACCTAAACCCTACCCTGCTCCAATCTATATAAAAAGACATGTATCTCACAATAATTTTTTTTTTTTTTTATCTAATAACGTATTTGGAAAAAATAAAGGTGCATGTCCATAAGAGATTTGTATATAGTAATCTTTAATTTTTAACTATTTTATATTTTTATTAAAATAAACAAATTTTCATAAATACAAAAAACATTATTTGATAGTTGGAGAAAAAATAAATCATGGATACAGTACATAAGATATGCATACAGTAATTAAGTTTATAATTTAAGAAAGAAAAACACCATTTTTACTATTTCTAAAATTCATCTTATTTTAAAACAATAGATAATATCTCAACCTAATTAATTATAGATTTGTTACATGTCTAAATATGGACCGTATAGCCAAATATAAAGAAAAATTGATAGGTGCAAGATTTTTTATATAATTTCTCGACTGGTAAAATTATTCTGGTAGTTTTTGTTCATATTTTTTAGTAAGTTAATTCTTTTAAAAAATAAAAAATAATCTTAAATTTTTTCTCTTTGATGTTAATTTAAAAATATAGTTATTCATATTAATTTTTAGTATATCAGTTAAATTTTAATTCTATTTTTAATTCATATCTCATTCTAAAATTGTAATAGGATTAGTATTAAATATTTTTGGTTTAAAAATATATTTATAAATGTAGTTATGTATGAAGTAAATGCATATTTAAAATAAACTTATAATTTATGTTGATGTGGACACCTTAGAAGAAGATAAATCTTTCCTATTATATAATAGATTATATTATACTTAAAAAATGAATTAGCTGAAATTTCCATGATTTTTTTATTACTCTCTCCGTTTCTAAAAAAATGATGTTTTGGGTTTTTAACGCATATTAAGAAACAATAAATACTTACTAATTATTTTTTTGTTTGTTTTTAATTGATTTAATGTTCATAATAATTGCATTTCCCACTTTTCAATAAAATTCCACATCTTTGATACTTTTACAGCCAATCAAAATTAACATTAAATACTCTTAGAACATCAAACTATTATTAGGAACAAAAGAAAATCCTAAAACATCATCCTTTTAGCAAAGGAGAGAGTATGTTCTAAGTACAATAATAATCAAATTGTGATTTTTGTTTTCAAAGGAAATCAAGGGAAACAAGAGTAAGCAAATATAGAATATGTGCTAATAAAAAGAAGTATTATTATTTTATGTGAGATTCACATGGTTGAAAGTTTATCAAAGAGTAAAGAGAAATAGAACCCACATGAGAATCTGAATCCAATGACACTGGACATGTGGTCTATTATACTAAAGACTTGTTTTAAACAAATCTGAGACAAAGATTTGTTTTTTCTTTCTTCGTTTGAATGAACTTTTTCAACAGCACATACTTGCACTGACATTAACAACGAGTTTTATTTCCATAATATACTTTGTTAGTAAGTAATTAAAAAATTTGTTGAGAAATTGAAGTCCATTGTGTGGTTGTGATTTGTTGAGAGAAGGTTAACTTAATAATTGATACAAACATTTTACCGCAAAAGCCCCTCCAGAATTCACGCCTGATTTGTGCACAGAGACATCAAATCAAATCTGATTCTTACTTAGCTACCTTTTTTGCTTTTTCGAACAAACCTACACAATTTTGATTGTTCTAAGGTTACTTTGTCGGCACAGAGTGATCTGTTTTGTGGGCATTCATCAATTTCGCTTTATTTTTTTTGGATCAAAGCGAATTTTGTTTTCATTGTGAATACTTGTTTTCATGTTTAAAGAGATCATTTTTTTTGATCTGGGTTTCAATAAAAGCTGAGATTTTCTCCGACACATTCATTGATTGATCTTTTGGGTGTTTGATATTTTCCAAAGGAAACTGGAAGCGATCGTGAAATATCAGAAGCTAAGAAGAAGCATGGCTCCCACAGGGAACGGGCCATTGGTACCAATTCTAGGTTTCCTTACATGTGTGGCTTTTATCTATCTCTCCTTTGGAGATTTGTGGTTCGATTACACAGGGGAGGCCGAGTTAGGGTTCGTGAGACGCAACGGGACACAGTTCGTGGTGGATGGTAAGGCTCTGTATGTCAATGGCTGGAACTCGTACTGGTTCATGGACCATGCCGTCAATGATCATAGCAGGCACCGTGTCGGTGCTATGCTTGAAGCTGGAGCCAAAATGGGTCTCACTGTTTGTAGAACCTGGGCCTTCAATGATGGAGGCTACAACGCTCTCCAGATCTCTCCTGGCAGATTCGATGAGCGAGTCTTCAAGGTATCTCCATCGATTCATTCTTTTTTCTTTTGGCTCTGATCAACATTACCTGTAAGGGATCTTGCTTTAGATAAAAATTTAGTCTTTTAGCAGACAATAGTCTTCGTTGAGCTTTTTTTAATCACAATGCCAGCGAAGATGATAAGAATTAGAAAAAGGGCAATGCAGCAATTGCTTACTTCTGTCTGCATTTGTCATCTTTTGCAATCTATGGTTTCAGTATTTACATCCCCTTGTTGGAAGCTTTGACAAATTTTTTTAATCTTCAGTCTCTTATTGGTGCTCTTCTCTCTCTCTCTTAATGAAGTTTATATATAATGTGGTTAGGCCTTGGATCATGTAATCGCAGAGGCAAAAACACATGGTGTTAGGTTGCTTCTTAGCTTAGTGAATAACCTACAAGCGTATGGAGGGAAGACTCAGTACGTCAATTGGGCATGGCAAGAAGGTGTCGGTCTCAGCTCGTCCAATGATTCTTTCTTCTTTGACCCATCTATCCGCAGATACTTCAAGAATTATCTCACGGTATCTTTTGAATCCTTGTTGATATTATGTACGTGGATGTGTTAGTCTAGTTCATTGAAAGGATTATGCAATTTAGAAATACAAGAGATGCTACGGTTACTCCTGAGAGAACAAGACCAAAATAGTGAGAGATCTTTGGTTCTTGACCCATAATAGACTTGGAACTAAGTTCCCTGCAATAGCTTAGACTGTAATCTTGCAAAGTTATATATTTTTAGTGATGATAAAACTTGGAAATTACTTTCATTTCCCATTTGCCAGGTGCTACTCACCCGCAAAAACTCTATAACAGGGATCGAGTACAGAAACGACCCTACAATTTTTGCGTGGGAGTTGATAAACGAGCCTCGCTGCTTGTCTGATACCTCTGGGGATACCCTCCAAGTGAGTTCTGCTTCAGTTTCTTGTCGAAAATAATGAATCATATAAGTAATGTTACTCACGTTGTTGGTTTCTTGATCTGGTTTGTGGATTCAAAGGACTGGATTAACGAAATGACAGCATTCATTAAATCGATTGACAACAAGCATCTTCTAACCGTAGGCTTGGAAGGGTTCTATGGCCCCAAGAGCCCAAAACGGCTGACAGTTAACCCAGAAAGGTGGGCCTCTGAGCTTGGGTCAGATTTTGTTCGGAACTCTGAATCGCCAAACATTGATTTTGCATCGGTTCATATCTACCCTGATCACTGGTAAGCCTCTGTTGGAGAAGAAAAATAATAGAGTTGCTGGGTGGAATTCTTGTTTGTGAAGACAGACATTGAAACATTGGCAGGTTTCACGATCAGGGGTTTGAAGAAAAACTAAAGTTTGTGGTGAAATGGATGCAATCTCACATTGAAGACGGGGAAAAGGAACTGAAGAAGCCTGTTCTGTTCACGGAGTTTGGGCTCTCGAATCTGAACAAGGACTATGAGGCGACACAGCGGGATCGGTTCTACAGAACAATATTTGAGGTTGTATACAAATCAGCGAAGCGGAGGAGGTGTGGTGCAGGAACACTGGTGTGGCAGTTTGTGATACAAGGCATGGAAGGGTTCAATGATGACTTTGGGATTGTGCCTTGGGAACAAGATTCGATACAGAGATTAATGATGGAGCAATCTTGCAGATTGAGTCGAGTCACAGGACGCAAGAAGTCGAGAGAAGTGTGTTTGCACAAACCATAATTAGAGTTTTTCTTGTTTTTGTTTTGTTGTTCTTGCCCCGGCCATAATATATGCAAACTCAAATCATTATTACAGTAGCAATGGAACACAAACTCAGAGCCTAATTAAGGAAGGAGATGGATCCTTGGTTTTACACTTTTCAAATTTGTATATTGATCCTCCGACTTGTTGTTTATTCCAATTTTGGCCCGCCATAAATAAATCATTTTGATGTAGTCAAAGTCACAAGTACCTTAATAGAGAGAGAGAGTTTCCTCCTCCTCGCCTCCTCGATGATGATGACCTCTCACTCTCTGAATCTGCTTCCCAGACCATGTCCTCCACAGTTGAGTTTGTACGCTTCTTTCAGAACACATCTCAGATCCAGAACCCATCGGCGGCAAAATCTCAGCATCCGATCCGTGTTCACGGGAATCGTGGAAGAAATGGGCCAAGTCAAGGAGCTGGGAATGGCCGAGCACGGCGGATTCGACCTTAAAATCGGCGCCAGAGTGGTGCTGGAGGACGTGAAGCTCGGTGACAGCATCGCCGTGAACGGGACATGCCTAACGGTGACGGAGTTCGACGCGGAGGAGTTCACCGTGGGGTTATCACCGGAGACGCTGCGAAAAACGTCGCTGGAGGAGCTGGAGAGAGGATCGGCGGTGAATCTGGAGCGTGCGCTGCAGCCGGTAAGCCGTATGGGCGGGCACGTGGTGCAGGGACACGTGGACGGCACGGGAGTGATAGTTTCGATGGAGGTTGAAGGAGATTCGCTGTGGGTGAAGGTGAAAGCGGACAAGGGTCTGCTGAAATACATTGTGCCCAAGGGATTTGTGGCGGTGGATGGGACGAGCTTGACGGTGGTTGATGTCTTCGACGACGAGAGCTGCTTCAATTTCATGCTCGTTGCTTATACGCAGCAAAAGGTGGTGATTCCCACCAAGAGAGTTGGCCAGAAAGTCAACCTCGAGGTTGATATCATGGGGAAATACGTCGAGAGGCTTCTCACCACCGCCGGCTTCAAAGTTTAGAGCTCTTTTGTGGTTTTACTTTGCTATTGCTATTGATTCAGACAAACTTTGTGATTTTCTTCTTCTTCTTGTGTCTTCTGTAATCCGCTCAAGCACTTTCTTTGTCAGTGATACTTTCTAGTTGTTGAAGCCCATCTATTGCAGGCAAATAAGGGATGATATTGGAGTTCTCTATGTAAGATGGATTTTTGACCTCTGTTTCTTTGTAATGATGCTACGTAAACTCAGGTGTTGTGATCAACCTCATCTAGTAATAATAATCATTTGGGGAATAAGCTTTTTTCGTAACTTAGATTCTTCTATTCTTGCTTCTTGAGTGTGTCGATAAAACAATGGAAGAACAAGACAAGAAACTTGTCTTTTTAAAAGAGTTAAAAACACCAAGAGACATGTTCTGAGATGTGTTACCACAAGGACAAGAACAAAAGAGAGAGAAGCAGGAACATGGAAAGAAGCGCAGCAGTTGTGGAGGCTCGGGGGATAGAATCAGAAGTTGAGGATGCGGTGACATTAGTGCAGTCGAGACCTTCTTTGCCCTCTTTGCACATGTTGGCAAAGATTCCAGGAGGATAACGTCCGTAGAGGTTGATGTAGCTGAACATTGTGGAGGCACAGTCGTTCTTGTCGTCGTTGAGAGCTTCTGCGAAAGGGCAAGCAAAGTCCTTGAAGGCGGAGCAACAAACCTTTGCCGGATAATTTGGCCCTTTGCATTTGCTTGTTATGATTGTGTAGTTTTTACCCGCAAAATCTTCTTTGCACGCTGTTTCAAACATAATAAGAGAAGAGAAGGTCCACAAAGCGGATCTATATTTTAAACATTAGAATTAAGAGAGATGATCTTTACTTGTCTTTGCTTGAAGAAGAGCTCGGCTTGTGGCTGCGTGAGGATCAAATTCATCATCATCTGCACATTTAAAGAATTTTGAAGGGCTGTTTCTTTTCCATATAATGAATACCAATATAGAAAGAAAGAAACAAATCATTTCTAAATTCCTAGAAGAAGAAATTGAGGAGATTTACATGAAAGGGAGACACCAGAGAGGAGGAAAATGGGAAGAAGAGAAAGCAGACAGTAAGGAGAAATCTCCATTGTTTCTCTGTTTCCTCCTTCTCTTCTCTTTTGTTTTTTTTTGTTTTTTTCTTCCATGATTTTTTTGGCTTTTTTAGTGAATCAAAGTTACAGGAGGAGAGAAAATTTCGGAAATTTAAAAGAAGAAATCTTAAAGTTGATATAAAACAAATTTCATTCCAACAGTATGTAGTAATGTATATATTAAAGCCAAAACGACCAAAGTCGGTAGTTTTTGTCTTGTAATTTTCTCATGTTAAACCCTAAGCTGTGTGTTTGAATGAGCGGCCAAAGTATGAAGCATCTTCTTGTTGGTCTTCTTGTTCGTCGAAAGCCGAATCACATCCTGAGTAGTAGCTTCCATTTTCACTCCTCCAGGAGAAGCCCGTTGGACCCCTACGACACTCTGCAGCGTCGGGTCGCGAGGGCCGGCGATCCCTCGGCTTCGATCGTAAGGGTGCTGGAGGGATGGCTCGAGCAGGGGAATCTGGTCAAGACTTCGGAGCTCCACTCCATCATCAAGATGCTCCGCAACTTCAGCCGTTTCTCCCATGCCCTCCAGGTCTCTCTAATTCCTCTTTTTCTTGTTACGAATCCAAATCTTATAATTAAGGGCATCTTGTGTTGTGTTCATGATGTTTAGATATCTGATTGGATGAGTGAGTATAGAGTTGATGATCTCTCTGAGGGAGATGTGGCGATTCGCCTTGATTTGATTGCCAAAGTTGGTGGTCTGGGAGAAGCTGACAAGTTTTTCGACAAAATCCCTATCGACAGGAGGAGCTACCATCTCTACGGTGCTCTCTTGAACTGCTACGCGAGCCACAAGGTGTTGCACAAAGCCGAGCAGGTGTTTCAGAAGATGAGAGAGCTCGGCTTCCTCAGAGGTTGTCTTCCCTACAACGTCATGCTCAATCTCTACATCAGGAGTGGCAAACACACATTGGTTGAGAAGCTTCTGCGTGAGATGGAGGATGGGAATGTCAAGCCCGACATCTTCACACTCAACACGCGCCTGCATGCTTATTCGGTTGTATCTGATGTACAGGGAATGGAGAAGTTTCTGATGAGCTGTGAGGCTGACCCGGGACTTGACCTGGACTGGCGCACTTACGCAGATGCTGCAAACGCCTACATCAAAGCTGGATCAACTGAAAAGGCCCTAGAGATGCTGCGTAAATCGGAGCAGTTGGTTAATCCTCAGAAAAGAAAGCAAGCCTACGAGGTTCTCATGTCATTCTATGGCGCTGCAGGTAAGAAAGAAGAGGTGTACCGTCTCTGGAGCTTGTACAAGGAGCTGGACGGGTTCTACAACACCGGGTACATAAGCGTGATCAGTGCGCTCTTTAAGGTGGAAGATATAGAGGGTGTTGAGAAGATTATGGGAGAGTGGGAAGCTGGACACTCCCTATTCGATACCCGGATCCCGCACTTGTTAATAACGGGTTACTGTAAGAAGGGGATGATGGAGAAGGCGGAGGAAGTAGCAAAGATGGTGGTCCAGGAGACCAGCACATGGGAGCGGTTAGCTCTCGGTTACAAGATGGCGGGTGAGATGGAGAAAGCGGTGGAGAGATGGAAGAAGGCGATAGAGGTGAGCCAGCCAGGGTGGAGACCACACCAGGTCGTGCTGATGAGCTGTGTGGATTATCTAGAGGGTCAAAGAGAATTGGAGAGTCTGAGAAAGATTCTGAGACTGCTAAGCGAGCGAGGACACATTTCCTACGATCAACTACTGAACGATGTGAACGGAGCTGGACTGGGTTGGAAGATAGCCGATGCAATGGCATTGAGGAAGCACAAGTAAGAATGTAGCCAAACAATGGTGTCTTGAGAGACCATTTGGATGAAATAAGCTTCTTTTGGTTTAGTCTTTTAAGAACCGAGTTAACAAATGCGAAAGGCCTAATAGATTAACAATGTTAATTATATTAAATACAAATATTTTGATTCATAATATGTTAGTCTTCTCCACCAACGTATCCTCCTCCTCTCATTGCCTCCACCATCTTAAGACTCAATCTGCCTTTATCCATTGCATATGACACTTTCTCTTGTATGCTCAGCAGTCTGAGAATGTCAGCTGCACTCTCCATGTCTCTTCGACCCTCAACATACTGCACGCAGGCGTAAGCGGACAGAGCCATGCTGCTCTTTGGGTTCCAGGGGTCGTGCTCCATGGCCTCTGCCACTCTCTTCCTCCTCTCCTCTTCTCTATCCTCCTCATCATCCACCAAGTTCTGTAACTTTTCTGTCAAACTATCCCACTTGCTCTCCTTTTTCCCAAGCATGTTCACAACCTTGTCGGCCTCCTCTTTCAGATATCTCTTTCGGTGACCAAAATCCGCCAGACCAAGATCGCCAGCCCCGGTATCCCACTCTTCCATAACCTCGTGAGCACTGTCGAGATCGCCTTTCATTGTAAATGCCTTGATGATGTCAGAACATTTAGAGCTGTCAAACGAGATCCCGTGGGCCTTGGCCAAGTTCAAGAGACGGTAAACGTCCTCTCTTTCGCCCTCGTGACAATACGCTGTCATGAGACATCCATAGACAGTTTCTCTGGAGGCGTCTTCGAGCAGTTCCTCGGTCCTACGCAGCAAGGATAGACCCTTATCCCTAGATCCTAGTTGTAAGTGGAGGCATGCAGGGAAAAAGCATGTGGTCCATGGCTCCATCCTCTTCTCCCACTTGTTGAGAAAGTTATACATTCCGTCAATGTCTTTGATGGAAGCAAGTGCGTAAGAAGATAAGAGCTTGCCAAAGGGTACACCTTGGGGTTCCATATTGTAGTGGTCCATCTCGCGGAGAAGCTTGACGACCATATCGTGATTTTCAGCCTGGTGGTAGAGAAAGAGCATGGTGTTGAAGGGTTTGGAATTGTTTGCAGCAAATCCAAGGTCTCTCATCTTCTGAAACGTGGTCTCGGCTATGCTCAGGGAGCAGTGGGTTTTGCAGGAGTTCAAGAGAGCGATGTGCACGTGAAAATCCCTCTTCTTCAATGGAATGGTGTCCAAGAACTTGTCCGCTTCTTCAAGACCACCAACTTTGGCAATCAGGAGAAGCCGAATCTCGAAATCTACCGTAGACAGATTGTACGCCTTTTGGTCACTCATCCACTCCGAAATCTAACACACAGAAGAGGGGTTTTTTAACAATACATATGTATAATTCCAAATATTGAAACCCTAACTAACCTGGAGGGCGTGGGAGAAGCGGTCGAATCTGTGAAGAGAGGTGATGATGCTCCTGAGTTCTGCATGTCGCGCTTGATTACCGCGTTCGCACCATTCCCTGAGCAAAGGGGTGATGGAGGCCGTCGAAGCTGGGACACGCTCGATCCGACGCTTAAGAGTGTCATGAGTTGGATCCGGACAAGGAATGGTTCTCGAAAAATGAAGTAAGGAACACCTGCAAGGAAGGATCCTGAAGAAGCTATATGGTCGGAGAAGATGCTTCATGCTCGGACACTAACCCCGAAGATGCTGCTTTTCGCTTCTGTCCCCGAAGATGGTCTTTCCATTCAATAAAATAAAATATACGCTTTGTCTTGTCTTAACCGAAATCCGGTTCGCTTTGAAATCTCCCACAATTATAGATTTTACAACACTTTCATTATTTGTTACAGTTTCAAGTGTCGTCATTAATCATTAATCATTAATCATAACGCGTGAGCATTTCGGTTTAATTTCGGTTTAGTTTGAGTTCGGTTCGATTGATTCGGGTTGAATAAAATTTTAACCGTACTCAACCGAAATAAGTTTAGTTCGATTTGTGTTCGGTTTGGATTTAGTTTGGTTCGATTGTAAATTAGTTTAGTTTTAGTTCGATTTTTAAAATATCAACTTATTAAAACAATAATCCTAATGAAACGTAAACAAAATAAAGTCTTAAAAAACAAATTTTAAAAAATCTAAAACCAAACTGAAATTATTCGATTTAATTAAAATAAAAAAATTCATAGCCTCAACTCTCTGATACCACTAAAATGAACATACAACAAATCAATAATTTACATATATATTAATTATACAAACCAATGTTTATTCATCTTTTATAAAAATCATTATAGATTGATAGTATTAATATATAACTATTATAAAAAAAAATTTATTTTAGCAAAACTTAAAAAAAAATAGAATAGATTCTTTATCTTAAGTGGATTATATATGGAATATAATTTGGTTTAAATTCGGTTTGGTTTGATTTTTTGTCTACCCTTAATTAATCAATTAGCTAACGATTCGGGATACAATTTTTTGCGTTAATTGCGTTCTAACGATGACTTGAAGAAATCTGGTTAAATTGTAATTATTAATTTTTGTATTTTGGCAATTTTAAACACTTTCTTGTGGCTGCACTTTTTTTAAAATTATTTGTGCCAAAATACTGAAATTTGAAGTGATCTATAATGAGCGTACAAAGTTGAGATTAACATCACCACAGCTTCATCAAACATACAAGGGGAAGCAAGCAGGCACAAGTCCTAACAAAACTTGTTTCTTTGCAGAGATGAAGGGACTCGATCCCAAAAAAAAAAAAAAACAAATTTGGAAAAGGCTTCAGAATAGAGTAAATCATTCACTCAGTTGCTCAAAGCCAAAAATAGCTTTGATCAGGCAATGTAGGCAAAGATATGAAACATCATCACAAGCCTCTCTTTCAGAAAAACAAAACTTAGGCCTCAGAATACATTTTGTAAAAGTTAATATCATTGCTTTACTCAGACAATGTAGGCAAAATTTTGTTGAATCGTCATAGGCCGCCTAAAGAGAGAAAGAAAGATCATAGCTATCTATTATCATCAAAACCAAAGCCTCAGAGTGATTATTAAAGTTTCCATTTCAGTGGTAAATCAAACAATGTAGGCAAACTTTTTCCATCATCACTGGCCCATTATGATTTCACAAAAAAAAAAAGATTGATAGATAGATACTAGGAATAAACGTTAGGAATTTGCCAAGCAATCAAATATGTTTATCCAGCAGCATCCTTCATGAAAGAAAAGACGAGTTTGAATCTTAGATTTTGAGTGTTTTTTTTTCATCACGGCCGGCCACCAGAGAGTTTGTTCTTCTCTTCTCGGAAACCCTAGCAACCCTTTTATATACACAACAACTGTGGTTGGCTAGCGCTGGACCAAATAGGGTAGAGGCCCATATGTCGGCCCACAAGGCCCAAAGTTGTTTTTGCAATTGGGGAAACCCATTTTTAAAATAAATTTTTTTTTTTCTTTCCCTTTGCTTTACTGTTCATTTTTTTTTTTTAAAAAAAAGAGAAAAATCTGGGTTCATCAGCATGTAGGCTTATCTTTCAATAAAAGCTGAAAGAAAGGTGAAGGAGAGGTTTTATCATTTTCAAATCTATAAATTGTTGCTAATTTGGTAGATCTCATATCCATTGAAGAAGAAGGAGGTGTGTTTGTGTATTTGTAGACATCCATCCAACCAAATCGAAGAAGAATGAAGCAAAACACAATTGATGAAGAAAGACTTAATAAATACAAAACTTAGAGTATATTGAAAGAAAGAAAGAAGAAAAAAGGAAAGAATCAGCGACGAAGGTTCTTGACTTTGGACCATCCCTTCTTGCAAGATTTTCCGACGACTTTGATACCTTTCTTGAACAGATGCTTCAGCTCCATAGCCCTCATCTTCACCTGATCCTCGAATGCTCCCATCTTCTCTCTTTCTTCCTCCTTGGATACCTCTCTCTCTCTCTCTGTTCCACCAGAGATAGATGTATTAAAGTTTTGTCTGTGCCCTCTTCATCTCTTTATATATATATAAAGGGACAGCTATGAATTGATTTTATTCTGAGAAATGTTTATTAATAGAGCTAAATCGACACCTAAGCTATCTCTGCATTCTCCTGTCTAATTCCGAGTTTGCTGTAATTAAATATTCAATCTAAAGGAGGTTTGTACACGTGGCAGAAAGATGACCGTTGGGAAATCTGATGTACAATCCTCTTCACGCATGGACCACCTCCTTTGCCTATTGGTCCTCCTCCTCACGACTCTTTCCTTTTCACACTTGCTTGCTTGCTTCTTAGTTAGATATCATTCTTCTTAATTAACTTAGATATCATCTTGTCAAATACAATTTCATTCATATAAATTGAAAAAGGAGAAAAGAGATACAACAGCTGCATACACGGACAACACACGGTTTACACACTGAGAGTGTCTTCTTAACTGTCAAGGGAAATGGTATCTCTCTCTCTCATCTTGGGTGGTGGCTAATGCCTTAACTGCTTAAGAGCGTAACGTAAGGAGGAGTGTCAAGGCATTGTACAAGGAGTGGACCACCACCGACGAGGCTAAGTTCCCTGACCAGCTGTAGCATGCACCTAGAACGCACCCTATCCCAAACAGCTGCACCAAATCTTCCCCCGAGAAATGACCTGCTGCAAATACTCCTGAGCTTATCACAACTGCCTTCCTCCATTCCATTCTCGACGCTAAGGAGCTCAGTAGATACCGTCTGTACACAATCTCCTCTAGGATGGGAGCTACAACGCAGTATAGTGCAAAACACCCGCTTCTCGACACATCCCCGCTCACCATTATCTTCTCCAATTCCGAGTTGTGCACTGCCTGACACATTGCTTCTGATATGTCAAAAAACAAAAATAATGCTAAATGATATCATCTTCTTGTTAGCAATACGACCTTAGAACCAAAGAGTTGATCAGCTACAAGTGAGGTGAGGAAGATAAAGCCCACAAGACATCCCAAACCCAATGCTGAGCCAACCACCCAGTTTCTTCCTTCTCTTGACTCATTATTACCCTTTAGAAAGTTGATCGATCTGCATTGAGGCTTCGTAGTGTTCCTCAGCAGCAAGACTGTCCCTGTAAGTTCTACCATTTGGAGAAGGACAAGTGATAGCACCTGTACATTGGAGAAGGAAATCTTGTGTTAATTAATTCGGAGAAGAAATATACAAAAAGATTTTCATTATATGTTACAGTTTCAAGTGTCGTCATTAATCAATTAGCTATCTATTCGAGATACAATTTTCCGCCTTAATTGCGTTCTGACGATCACTTGTAGAAATCTGGTTAAATCATAATTATTAATTTTAGTCTTTTTGCAATTTTCAACACTTTCTTGTCTATAAGGCTGCACTTGTACCAAAATGCTCAACCTTTCGTCACAATTGAAGTGATTTAAAATAAGCGTACAAAGTTCAGATTAACACCAACCACCACACAGCTTCATCAAAATTTAAATAATCAAACATACAAGGGGAAGCAAGCAGCCATAAGTCCTAACAAAACTTGTTTCTTTGGATGAAGCAACACTGCAAAAATAGCAAAAATGGTGTTGAATGATGTTTGCAGAGATGAAGGGACTCGACCCAAAAAAGAAACAAAACAAAACTTGAAGAGGCTTCAGAATAGAGTAAATCATTCACTCAGTTGCTCAAAGCCAAAAATAGCTTTGATCAGGCAATGTAGGCAAAGATATGAAACATCATCACAAGCCTCTCTCTTTCAGAAAAACAAAACTAGGCCTCAGAATACATTTTGTAGAAGTTTATATCATTTGGTTTACTCAGACAATGTAGGCAAAATTTTGAATCGTCATAGGCCGCCTAATGAGAGAAAGAAAGATCTTAGCTATCTATTATCATCAAAACCAAAGCCTCAGAGTGATTATTCAAGTTTCCATTTCAGTGGTAAATCAAACAATGTAGGCAAACTTTTTTCCATCATCACTGGCCCAATGATCTAACCAAAAATACGAAAAAAGGTTAAGAATTTGCCAAGCATAATAAACACAAGAAATATACAATCAAATATAATAAAACCCAGCAGCTTCACTCATGAAAGAAAACACAAGTTTGAATCTTGTTTGATAGTAAGGATAATAAAACCCGATTTTGAGTGTTTTTTTTCTCACCGCCACCCACCAGAGTTTGTTCTTGCCCTTCTCTGAAACCCTAGAAACCCTTTATCTACACAACTGTGGTGGTTAGCGCTGGACCAAATCTGGTAGAGGCCCATATGTCGGCCCACTAAGGCTCAACATTATCCACCCGGCGTTGTTTTTGGAATTGGGGATTGGTTTCAAATCCATTTTTAAAATAATAACTAGATTCTAAATCCGTATGTCTTCGCGGTAATTTTTTTTTAATATGAAATCTTATAATATAATTTGTATTTAGATATAATTTTTTGTATATTTAATTTTTGTCATATGAAACACAAAATTATTTATATAATTTGTTTTTTCTAATTCGTCCTAAAACAGGAGTTCAATATGAAAAGTAACGTCAATTCATTATGTTGACATACTCTTTTTCTAATCCGCCCTAAAACGGAAGTAAGTTTTAATTTTTATTTTCTGATATTTAGTTCTATTTTTTTGATAAAATGTATTTGTGGATGTAAATGTTAAAGATGTGTTAAAAAAAATTATTTTTGGTATAAAATATATTAAATCATAATCATAAATATTTTATATAATCAACATAAATATCATATCATTTATACCTACAAATCATCATAAATATTTTATATTTAAAATATGACCATTATTTTCTTTATGTAAATTATCTTTTTTCAAATAAAAATTGGTAATCTTAATAAAGTTTTCTAATAATATATATATTATTTAAATTAAAATATCTAAATTAATATCCACTTATTATTATTATACATATACAATAACAACTTATTTTATGATTTTTGGTAAGTAATCTAACATATATTTAAGGAAATCCAAAGTAATCTTAATTAATATTTAATTTTCGGAATTAAATTGAAATCTAAATTCAAATGAACTTTTTTATTAATATTACACCAAATTAATCTGTTTGGCAACATATATGTATAGTTATTCACATAAATTATAATCTTAAATATATTGTTTACTAGTATAGATAATAGAAATTTTAATATGTTTTCTTAATATGTGTGAAATAATTTTAAACGACTTATATTCTAAAATGAAGGGAGTATATTTATACAAAAACGAATCGAGAAGATAGCTCTTTTTGTGACTCTTAATTATGAAAAATTTGTTGTTATCATTGTAATATATATTTAATAATGGCAAAAAATGTCAAACGAATATTGTAATATCATTTAAAAAAACATATATGCTAGTTACGTGTGTAATTTGGTCATGAATCATGCTTTCCTAACTATATATTAAAATCTAGGGATATTTCTATTATTAAGTTAATAGTAGTTTATGAGTAAATCGTAGTTATCAATTTTGTATTTTTAGGATTAATTAAATTATTATTACTAGCAATATATATTTAAATATCTTAGTTTTTATATTCGGAAAATTTTAAAAAATACCACCATCTACACCTCACTTTACAAAACTACAATCAACTAAAAACTTAATCAAAACTACCATCATCTAATAAATTGTTGACCATTTTGCCCTTAACTCAGACCTAAGAAGACGTCTGCGATTTCGCGGAGGTTTTTGCACAAAATCGCCAGGAATCGGATGGATACGTCTCTAAAGATGCCGATTCGGGAGAGTCTGATTGAGAAGATTCGAGAAATGGATGTGAACAAGGACCGGATTCGAATAGATGAACTTCCACCTCCATTGAAATCTGCGGCGGAGGAAGAGATGGTGGCGACGGAGACGTTGGGTCTTACCGCGCGAAGAAGTTGCTAAGAGCTGCGCAGATCGAAGTCGTTAAAACGAAGCCGATCGAGATAGGGAAAAGATGGATTCCTTACTCTGATTCCGTTCGTGTCTGCAATGATTCTTCATCGGATCCTACTCAAGGACCTTGGATCGCTAAGATGCTCCACGATTCTTCTTCTTCCTCTTTGTTTTTAATTCATTTTGTCTATGCAATTCTCTGAATTTGCAGTTTTTCCAAATGCATATGACCTTGTGTGTGTGAGAGAAAAAAAACTCTTATGGAAAGAAACCGGGTTCCCAAAAAATTCTGATTCTTTGTTGGTTTGATTGAATTGAATCTACCAAAGACTGATACAGTTTTGTACGAGTTTATTATTTTCTTGTGATTTCAATTTCAACAGAAGATACAAAAATCTCTATGTTACTTAACAGAGACATGTAGGAAGGTCTCCAGTTTGAGGTGGTGACAAAGAGGAACACTTTTTATGAAGACACTAACAGTGAGATCCACATGGGAGATCTTGGTGGCAAAGCTTCTGCTAAAGCAAAGGTTTGACTTCTCTTCTCAATTCGAGCAATTCCAGCTTGATGCTGACATTGCTCTGTATAATTAGATGTTTAAGAACTTGATATTGATATTTACAGGATGGTGAGATTTGGACATTCACTGTTAGAGCAACAGTGTTAAAGGTCCCTCTCTCCTTCTTTGAATCTCTCGTTTGGACCTGCCGCACTTACTATGTCATCGGATACACTCCCGAAGCCTCCCGGTGCGAGCTTTTAGCCTTCTTGCTTGCTCCTTATTCACATCCAAACCTGAGAATGTCAGACAAATGTAATGATCCTTGATGTTTCAGGTTTTTTCGGCAATGCTTAGTCTCAGGCGAGTGAAATATGGACGATGTTTTGCAGCCATCGTCGACATTTTACTTAATTATTTATTTATAGGTGTTTATAAAATTATAAAGGTTTATAAATTTATTTTAAAACTAGATTTATAGAGTTACATGTTTCTCTCACTCAATCAATGAGAGTTTGACAGCTCCTGCTCTTCCACTTCTTGTTGGAAATGATGTATTTTTATCCAAAAAAACATATCTGTTTAAACTATTCATATATAAAGAAAACTATTTGTTTAGCTATTCATTATTATAAGGATTTATAAATTTTTTTGATGTTCTTTTTCAAAGTTTGCAGAGAGAAATGAGCTCAATTACTTATATGTGTTTATGGATCACAAACAACAAAGCTTTATTTATAAGATTTTATACAGTTTTTAAAGACATTATTGTTACTACTTTTTACAATACAAAGCTTTATAATAGACTTTTTAAACGTTTTAAATTGGTCACATAAGTGATAGATTTTTGGTGAAACTCACACACCGACATCTTGTTATATCTTTATAAAACTATATAAATCATATATAAATCCATAAAAACCATACAAACTTTGACGTCCAAGAATTTACCTCATGCATTTAGCAAATACATGCCTTAACCACTCGGCCAAAGTATTTACAAAGCTTTACTCGAGACTTATAACCACGGTCACGCACTCACCTTTGATTTCCTTCGGATTTGGTTCGATCATTCTGACACCTCTTTGCTGCTTTCGGATCGATCGGTCAATCTATTACTCTCGGAAAGAAACAAAAAACTCTCTCGGCTAGAAATCTTTCCCTCGGCTAGAATTGAATTCCCCTCGGCTAAACTGTTTTTCTCTCGGATAACTTCTCTCGATTTTTCTCACTGATCTTTCTGAGTACTTGGTCGCGCGAAAAAAGAAATAATGAGACCAAAGGTCTTCTTTTTGTAAATGAGACTCGTTTTTCCCCAAGAAATAATCGTACCCGCGGTTTATTTGATCAACCAAATCAGTAACTGCTTCCGCGCGTTTCTTTTCCCCCGAGAAACCGCTCATAACTTCCCACGATTACATTTCCGTTTCCTCGGCTAAAACTGCCCACATGTGACTAATTTCGTCAGCTAAAACCGCTCCCGCGAGTTTTCTTGATCGACCAGATCATTAACCGTTCCCGCGCACTTTTTCTCAAGCGCTTAGGTCAGATAACTATTCCCGCGGATCGATCAACTTTCCCCCAATAACTGCCCACCAACCCGGTCTGAAGCCGACACGGGCTGTCTGGTTTCGACCAGCCTTGTCTGAATTCCGACCACATCCCGAAAAACTAGGACAACTGATTTTAGCTGGCTAAACTTCCGAAAATCCCGGCCAACTGATTTTAGCTCGGTAAAACTTAACCTTCTCGGCGAAAGTCCGTTCCAGCTGGGCAATCACCCAATCTGCCTGGTTTTCCCCGACTAAATTCAGTTTTCCCCCGAACACTTACTTTTCTTTCCAATTCTTCTCGGCAAGACTCATTCCGCCTTAGCCAATTTCCCCCGTTTGGCAGAATTGCGGAACACGAGTGTTACAGAAAGCCCATGCATTTAATAGACACACACCTTAACCACTCAGCCAAAGGGAATTATTGGAAAATCATTCTAGTATAAATCATATAAATCAGCTTCTGTTTTATACACATTCTTATAAAGTTTTTTAAAACCATATAAAACTATTATTGTTACTAGTTCTTACAAAGTTGTATAATGAATTTTTTAAACGTTATAATTTGACACTCGTTTGGAAAATATTAAAGAAGACTAAGAGGGTGTATTCAATCTAGTATTTGGAGTGATTTGTATTAAAATCACAAATCCTATGTTATTCAAACATGAATTTTGTTATTGAATTAGTGATTTGTAAATTAACCTTTAAATCAATTGTTATAAGAAATATCACAAATCCAGTAGTAGATTTTATGGGATTTTTAGTGATTTGAAAATGTTTTGGTGGAGTTTCTTAATTAAAAATATAAAATCCAAATCTCATGGTTTTAGGTGAGATTTCATAGAATTGTAAAAACAAATCATAACAAATCACATAATTCAGTAAAATCATCTAAAAACTCATTAAAACTCAAATCTTTCCAAATCTTCCCAAATATTAGATTGAATACACCCTCTTAAATAATACCACACCATATTTTATCAGTTTTTATATATATTTTTTGTATCTTTTAATAATAAAATGTTATTATATTTTAAATAATTTAATGAATTAATTAGAGACTAAATGATATTTATAAATATTATAATTAATTAGAATATTCATATCTAACAATAAAGATATTATGTAGATTATTGTTTTTTAAAACATGTTTGGCAACATGAATAGTAGTTATCCAAATAAAAAATAGCATAATATGAAGTTTTTACTGTTTGTTTGTTTGTTTTTTTTGCGTCTAAATTACTTTTATTAAACAACCAAAGTACAAGTATAGTTACAAAGTCGAATACGAAACATCGAAATACAAATTATTGAATAAGCAGCTATATGCGCCATATGCTATAGATGAATAATTAGAAAAAAGAATTTAAAGTTGTTTCTTTTCGAGATAAGCCTTATACGCTAACAAATTTTGAAACATGTTATTTTCTTTCTTCAGTATTCGTCTTGCTCTGATACGATAAGTATGCCAATCTTGCATTACATTGATTAATTCTCAAACCGCACAGTGAAAAGTCATTGCATTCTGGTACATGTTTCGAAATATTGACCTCATGATACCAATTAGTCCATACCATTGAAAAAATTAACTTTGAATTACTCGTGGTTGTACACCAATTATTTTCACATGATAGAAGAGTCGTTGCCACCGCGAAAGTGAGATTTCCCGTCCTTTCTTGCACCAATAACAAGACAAAACCGCCGACTAACCACCACCGTTTAGAATAATTTTTGATTGTCAGAAAATGACGCTCTCGGAGGAAAAAAAAACACGTCGGCCATCCACACAAACCTCTATGATTTCCTCTTCTCTATATATGGATGCACTACAAGAAAACATAGCGATTTCCGACGGCATTTCCGACGGGCAATAATCCGTCGGAAATTTCTGACGGCAATCCAACAGATTTCCGACGGATTTCCGACAAACAGAATATCCGTCGGAAATTTTGTCCGACGGAATACGCCGTCGGACTTATTTCCGACAGATTTCCGATGGATTTCCAACGGCCTATGATATTTTGTAAAATGCTAAGTATAAAACTTGGTAAATGCCTCGACTAAAACCGAAAATACTAGCATCCGTCGGAAATCCATCGAAAATTTCTGACGGATTTCCGACGGATGTAAGAAAATCCTTGAACCCGTCGGAAATCCGTCGGATATTTCCTTGGTATTGATCGATACCCCTTGGTATCGATCGATGTTTGACGGGAATTGTGCCGACTTCCGGGTATAAGTTTCAGCCGGGGGATTAAGATTTCCTCGGCTAAAACCGTAAGCCGTCGGAAATCCGTTGGAACAATTCCCGTCACAATTCCCGTTGGAACAATTCCTCGGCACAATTCCCGTCAAGCATCGATCGATACCAAGGAAATTTCCGACGGATTTCCGACGGGGGCTTCACTTGAGAATTGGATTCATCTCATTCCGAGCCATGGTTAAAGACCTATGGTCGAATTAGTGAAGACATGATTAAAAATCCGTCGGAAATTTCCGACGGATTTCCGATGGATATTTAAAGATCTAGTCGGATGACCGCCTTGCCTTTTGATTTAGCTTGGGATCTCTTCATGAAACTTATAGGAAATTGAGATATCTGTCAAGTGAAAGTGGTTTCAGGTAATTCCCATCAGTATTTAAAGAAATGCGTTTGATTTACTGAAGACATGTCATTACCGGAAAATGCAGCTACAATCCGAAGCGGCTGAAAGATCATGTGAGATGGAATTCTTTCCCTGCCCAGTTTAATCTGAAATTCAGTCACAAGATAGAAAATTGAGTTAGCTTCACTTGAGAATTGGATTCATCTCATTCCGAGCCATTGTTAAAGACCTATGGTCGAATTAGTGAAGACATGATTAAAAATCCGTCGGAAATCCGTCGGAAATTTCCGACGGATTTCCGACAGATATTTAAAGATCTAGTCGGATGACCGTCTTGCCTTTTGATTTAGCTTGGGATCTCTTCATGAAACTTATAGGAAATTGATCTATCTGTCAAGTGAAAGTGGTTTCAGGTAATTCCCATCAGTATTTAAAGAAATGCGTTTGATTTACTGAAGACATGTCATTACCGGAAAATGCAGCTACAATCCGAAGCGGCTGAAAGATCATGTGAGATGGAATCATTTCCCTGCCCAGTTTAATCTGAAATTCAATCACAAGATAGAAAATTGAGTTAGGTTCACTTGAGAATTGGATTCATCTCATTCCGAGCCATGGTTAAAAACCTATGGTTGAATTAGTGAAGACATGATTAAAACTCCGTCGGAAATCCGTCGGAAATTTCCGACGGATTTCCGACGGATTTAAGAATTTAAGGAATCAGTTTTAGCCGAGGCATTCGAAAATGTCTCGGCTAAAACTGAGAATCCTTAAATCCGTCGGAAATCCGTTGGAATTTTCCGACGGATTTCCGACGGACTTAAGGATTTTCTTAAATCCGTCGGAAATTGCCGAGGGATTTCCGACGGTTCAGGGTTTTAAACCTGTGAAGTGGTTAGGTCTTCGTAGATGTAGAACTAACAAATATACACTAGTTTATGTGAAATGTTTTTAAAAATCATACGTTTTAAATTATTTAGTTAAAACCCAGAGCAAAAACGTAAATGTCCTTAGATGTTCTATGTGTTTTTATGAATGCTTGATATCATTCATCGATCGATTTTTATAAAATCCTAAATTATTTGTTTTGATTGGTTTTTAAAAGTTTTCTTATAAGTATGTAACACTAATGGTTATTAAACATTAAAATTTATCAAAATTTTCATTTTTAAACCCTAAACCCTGAACCCGTCGGAAATCCGTCGGAATTTTCCGACGGATTTCCGACGAATTTCTTAATTTTTCCCCGGGAAATTGAACAGCGTAACGAAATTCATCGAAAATTGAGGTGGTTAAATTTTTACGATTTCCGACGGGAAACCGACGGTTCGGTCCGTCGGAAACAATGGTAATTAATTATATCGATCGACGATTCTTCTTCTCTTTCATTCTCTTCTCTCTTCTTCTCTCTCAACCGTAAATCTTCTTCTCTCCTTCTTCTCTTTTATTCTCTTCTTCTTCTCTCCTTTTCTTCTCT
>PKML01064726.1:185473-207955 GCA_002933935.1 Eutrema yunnanense | reverse complement strand
TCTATGGAAAATGGTTGGTAAAACAATGGATTTCCAAATCAAAATCTCCGAGTATAACTTGCAAGCCTCCATTCAAACTTTCACAATTTCTTGTATTGTGAAAGACAACTCGCTTGATGATAATAATGACACCAACATAGCAACAAATGTTGTTTATTTCAAATTTCATTATTTGTAATGTTTATTTCAAAAAATTAAAGTTTTACATGACAACATAACTAACGGAATGTACCGACCAAGTTTAGCAAAGTTACGATCAAATACATGACATATAGCCAGCTGACAAAGGTGCGTGGTGTTGCATGAACCCAAAAGAAAATCCAAACAGAGGAAGATTAAACCACCAACAGATTGGTCATACGAGTGTGGTCAAACATGATACACCTAGAGAGATACAAAAAAGTAAGATTAAATTAATTAATGTTAAGGGATAAAAAACGTAAAATGACAATAAATTAGATTCATCTAACCTAAATTCTCCAAGATGACATTAAATCATAATTAAATAACGTTCATGCTCTTTACCAAAGCTTTTTTTATAATACGAAGCATTTCGTTGAAACGAATTTTTACCATCTCTATAATATTATTTAAGAAGACATTTTTAAAAATGAACTTTGTTTTGTAAGTTATTACATGAAATACCATTACAAATCTCTATAATATTATTTAAGAAGACATTTTTAAAAATGAACTTTGTTTNATGAATGCTATGTTTGTGATTTTTACCCTTGGGTGCTAAATTATTGAACTTTAAGTTTTTTTGTGCTATTTTGTAGAATTGCCCAAGAAAAAAAGCTATTCAAAATCTTGCTATATTATCTATAATATTATTTAAGAAGACATTTTTAAAAATGAACTTTGTTTTGTAAGTTATTACATGAAACGTCATTAAAAATAACAAATAATAATTGAAATAGGAAAGGATATAATAGTCTTTTAAAATTATTGATTAGAATATGTAAAATATATATTTTTCATTAAACATGTTATTTATTATTTCATTTTTAATTATTTTTAATACAACGAAAAAAATCTATTCAAAATCTTGCTATATTTTTCACTATAATTTATTATATTTTATTTGAATATATATCAAAACAAAAGTTGAAAAATATTTTACTAATTTTATAAAAAATTAGACACACAAAAACTATTTTTTTAAGAGTTCGTAGACTAACCACAAAAACTAGAGCCATTTAACGGTGCATATTAGAGTTCTGTTTTTAAGATTATAAGTTTTTGCGGGTTAGCCCGAATAATATTTTAGTTCACTGCAAAACATGTTAAATAGATAAATTATTACAAATTGACAGCTTTATCTATAATCATTAGTTAGATATATTGTAAAATTCATATAAAATCAATTTTTAAAAATTTCAAAATAATTTTTTTTTTAAAAATTATAGCGCGGGTTAAATCCTAGTTCATAATCAATTCACAAACAACTTCGTTCCATGATCACTGACCCTCTGAAGTTAAATGTTACAAAGATTCTCCTTCACACAAAAAGGTATACCTACATATTTTTCTATGTGCATATATGTTTATCGTGCTATTCTGCATATAGATAAATGAATAACTTATCTTCTGCTCACAGTCTAATATTCATATAAAAAAAAAGAACCTTTAGCAGTTTGCTAGAACTTACAAATCTAAATTTAACAAAAACATGTTGTTACATATTAGGTTGAAGAGAGCAACAAACCCATTCACAAATTTGCAAGTGTGGTATGTAGAAAAAAAAACTTCTCAACAACTCCTAAATGGACACACGTAAAACAAAAGCCAAACAACAAATCAAGACATATCAAAGTCAAACAGATTCAAAAGAATCCAAATACTCCGTCAGAACACAATATAAATCTATAGTGAAATTAACACGAACACTTTTTTTTAATCCCACAAGGACATCAAACTTGCATCCTGATCCCAAAGGTAAATGTATTTGATATCTTTAAAAATCTAAAAATGAATTTAACATTCAAAAACTAAACATGACTTCAAGTTTAACTTCACTGATGCTTCAAGTTTTGATCAATAACTCATTAACATTGCACTTCGTAAAACGTGATGTTTACTTCAAATTCTCTATTGAATAAAGTCTAAATTCAAAGTATTCATACATTTGAAATGTATTTATCAAAAATGAAGAGACAATATTCATCTAAAACATTTAATATATATACAAAAGCAAACAAATATAAATAGCCACTTGATCATTGCTCTTCTACTCATCACAAATTCTATCTACGTTCAAAGTACGTCAAATTACTTAATTCTTTCTTACAAACTTAACATCTATATATTTTTGCAAGTGTTGATTTTTTAATTTTTTTCTTCACAGATTCAACGAGATGGCTGCACAAGAACCAAATTTGAACGCTATGTGGAGAAGATCAAGTAAAAATACCAAAGTTGGAAATGAGGAGAAGATCAAAACGGAAGATGGAGAGACGCTTCCTACTTTTGAAACTACAAACATTGTTACTGAACTTGGAAAACATGGACAACAACATGTGGTTTTCACTGAGAATGAAGATCCAGAAGATGTTAGCATGGAACTATCGAAGACAATGTTCACTCAATGGATGGAAACTAATCAATTTGATGCCCTTGCACGTAGCTTGACATACGCTCAGATTCCTACAATGTTTGTGTGGGATAAAACAAACAGGATTTGGTAAAGACGACAAAGAGGAAATAACACAAGTTATGTCGGTTAATCGTTATGCTTTCAGATTTTTAGCTTATCAGTGTTTCAAGAGACGTGCTTTGAAAAAAAGTATTTGCCTTTTTGGTTTCTTATTGCTTTTCGTTCGTCTCTCAAGTAGCTAATCCGTCCACAGCTACAACACTATTAGTATAATTTATACATAACTATCTTCTAGAGCAAATCTCGTTTAGTTTCATTAGGATATCACAAACCGATTATCTATACAGAAAATTCCAGAAAAGACAAAATCTGGCATCAAAATTCGTAAAAAGGAGAAATTTGGGAAGAAACCTGAGAAACCATGATGACGATTCTCTGACGGAGCAACATATTTGTGGTGTCGAGTTCCTCGAAACTTGGGAGCCGAGAAGGCGATTGTCTGGGTCCAACCAAGTTAATCGAAGACCTAACGCAAAAGGGTTTCGCTCTTTAAGGGATTATGTCGGTTTGGGAAATTCAGTTGTTTCCATGAGAGAATCGGTTTGAAAAAAAAACAGGGTTTGAGGTTGAAGACGATGGGAGATTCAAACTCATCTTCCGGTATAAGAGAAAACTCGTCTTCTATTACAAAGAAAATTCATGAATAAACAATGTTCTAATAACTAAAATAGAAAAACAGAGAAGAAACGTATAAATATGAACGAGAGAGAACACAAGATAATGAACGATTGCAATGGTGAAGTAAAGTAATAAACCTAATGGTTGCAATGGTTTAGTAAAACAACCATAAACCCAAAAGTTACAATGGTTAATATAATAACTATAACACTTAAATCTCCCACATTCCTCCCCAATTTAAGTGTAACTAGGACTTATGAAATGTGATATTTCATTATTTTGTATCTAACATGTATGATTCTTCTACTCTCTTATTGATTTAGAAGTTTCAATCTTAAATATCAAGCTCAAGAGACTAAACTGTCATTTCAACAAATTTTGTAAGCTTTGGTTACTTTGGATTTGTCCTTTCCCCACTTGTTAAATTGACTATATGGTTGAGTGTTTAATCAAAACAATAGTAATTAAGTGTTTGGTTAATGAATAATGTTAATCAAAATAAAATTTAATATAATACGGATGAATTTAATATACAATTTTATCACCCGTAGGGGGAAATCGGGATCAACCAAAGTGATGGTGAACCGAGTAAAAAGCGATGGCCATGAATTTAGAGAGTCAAGTTTGCTTTTTCATTCCACAAATTTAAATTTTAGCCATGTGCTTATTTTTTGAATATTCATTCTATATCTTACTAATATAGCTACCATTCTCTTCCAAACTACTTATTAAGTATATGGCATTACACCATTAAAATTATATCCATAAAAAAACACAACATCAAACCAACAAAAAAAATGTATTAAAACAAATCCCGCGGCGTAGCGCGGGTATATACCTAGTGTGTATTAAAGCAAGAAGAAGTAAACGAAGGAGGGAGATCAGCTGATACGCAAATACACACCATCTTTATATTATTATTTAAGAAGTCATTTAGGAAAATAAATTTTATATTTAAATTATTACATATTATGCTAATATAAATATTAAAAAAATACTTGAAATAAAAAAATAATATAATTATTTTTAAAAATTATTGATGAGAATATGAAAAATATTTATTTTTCATTAAAAAAATTATTTACTATTTAGTTTCTTAATTATTAAAATATTATTAGATAATAATCAATTCATACATATTTAAAATAATATTCGATATCTTGAAATATTTTCACTATGATTATTATATTTTATTTGAATATATATGAAATAAAAATTTAAAAAATATCTTACTAATTAGACACGAGAAAATTGATTTTTTAAAGAATTTGTGGGAATATGTATGAATGAGAATTTAAAAAACCATTTTTTGTCATTCTCGAGAGTTGTTAGATTTTATTTGGCCTAGCATTCTAATTTCCGGAGGCTAACCACGATATCAATTATTCAAACCTTCTTTCCAATACCCATTTTAAAACTGGATCTTAGCATCCACGAATATCCCATTAGGGGGAATTGACAAATGACTGAGCATGTGGATTGATGAGATACAACTTGAGGAAGAAGATGACGTGGCCATATCCAAGAAATCCAAATCAATTACGTAGTGTTTTTCATTAATTAGTGGGAATATGTTTCTTTAACGAAACAATTACACAATAAGCCATTTTTGTCTTTCTTATTACATCTTCTTACTATTGGTGTACTTTCTGCAACTGAAAAGATAATAACACTCTTCTAATAACTTACCTCTTTCAATACTTACCGACGATTGAAGGGTCACTCCCTTTTTACCAGAACTGTAAAAAACCTAGATTCTTGCCGGTAACAAAACCCAATAGAAGAAAAAGCGGTGAACGGCGTTAACATTCGGCCGTATCCAGCTTCTCGATTTGCTCATCCGTAAACCCTTATCTTCCTTTATTCCTCTCACCGGCAATTAATTTGACAAGTCTTCTGCTTCGAATCTCGTCGGTTTACTGCTTCGAATCTCGTCGGAATACTGCTTCAAATCTCGTCGGAATACTGCACAATACGACAACACCCTAATGGAAGGTAAACCCCTATCGCTATAATTTAAGTCTTTTAGATATTGTATAATAGACTTTGGATAATTTGTGCGACAACCCAAAATTCTTTCGATTGTGAACCCAATTTTTAGATCTCTAAGCAAGTAGAGAGAGACATTCAATTGTGAACCCAGTTTTTAGGTTTTTCTGTATTTGAAACCCCTTCATTTATTACCAACTTTTAAGTTTTACTCGAAATTCATTGACCCATTTCGATGTTCCATCAGCCTTCGAACCTTCAACGGAATGGGATACAAGACTTCCACCACGTTTGTTTACAACAGACAAATATCCAATCAACCGTATTAATTAATGTCTACTCCAAACCAGACACACTTTCCTTCATACACGATGTCCTAAGGGATACCCTCGAGTTTGAAGCTATTAGGGAATCTTGTTTTGGCCAGTTATTCGACCTTCCCTCCCTCATATGTCATATATCATGAAAGCTCATCCACACCCTCCTCAGCATACAGCTTGTCAGCAAAAAAAAATACGATATGTGGATAGTATTTGGTGGACATCCTTTCCACTTTGATCTTAACGAGTTTGGAACAGTTACATAATTGCCATGTGGTTAGTTCCCGGAAGATTATGACCCATATTACCAGGCACCTAACGAGGTAGTGCATGATGCGTACTAGAGATAGCTCATAGGAAGCGATGCTAAAACAACCCTAGCTGACATTGCTTATATGCTCAAAAATGAGCCAGACATGCCAAGGGAAAGAAGACTCTGAAAGTCTATTCTTCTAATAGTCGATGGTGTACTTGTTGCAAACACACAGGTATACAAACCCACTCCCAAATATGTCCGGATGTTGGAGGATCTTGATGGATTCCTCAGTTTTCCGTGGGGTAGAGAATCATTTCTCAAAACCATATCATGTATGCATCATGGGAGAAAAGGTCTAGGAAAAATGGAAGACCTTGTAGGAGCTTACATGCAGCAAATGCGCAATCCATCTTTCACTTGCTAGGTTTCCCCCTCGTCTTATAGCTTGTAGCATTCCGTGCAATCCCAATGCTTCCCTCTATGTTACCCAATGATATTGAACATCCCACACTACTATAGTGAGATGGTGTAAATTTCCGCAAAAGCAACGCACTCTCTCATACTGATGTGCTTGATGTAGATTTTGATAAAAATGTAAATCAAATCATATTTTTACCTTTTTTAGCTTCTTTTTGAAATTTGACCACTTATTTTTGTTTCATTTCACAGCTTTTGGTCTATCCCCTGATCCCTCTCATCGAATCTCAAGTTGAGGATTGGAGAGAATGGGATGACAAAATTCTAGACAGGAAAGTTGCTTACCTGGAACGGCTGGTAAATGCTGGTCATGCATTTAAAAAGTCTGTTTGGCCCGGAGGAGATTCAATAGAGCCATTGATTGTTCACACCCCTGCTCTACTTAATAAAGTGAAAGGTATCCACAAAAGACATATTGTGGACAGAAGGACCAAGCAGACGCAATCACAATCCCGATTTGCTTTACGACCTCGGAAAAAATCGCCAAAGAATGTTTCTCGTCGAAAACATAAGCGTATCAATAGTTTTATGAGCTCTCTATGATATATCATGGTTTTTACCCCGTTTAAGCCATGATATAAGTTTGTTTTATCGAGTCTTTCTACTATTTTGTAGTGTTTTAGAGTCTTTTACAGGTTTTAGCACGTTTGGAGCATAATTGGAGATATTGGAGCTTTCTGGAGCATTTTGGAGCAAAGCAACGTTCGTATAGCTGAGTACCCATTTTGAAGTCTCAGTGTCGATCGATACTGGCTAGTATCGGTCGATACTCATCGAAGCAGACACGACCCGCGACTTTAATGAAGAGTTGAAGAATTGCAAAATTGCCCAGAAGACTTTATTATTTACAAGAAGTCCCAAAACATGATTTAGGTTATTTAATAGGATTTTACAGCCACTTTCAGGCATGATGCTTTGTTCTAAGCATTAATTTACTTTGGTTTTGTGAGAGAGCTTTTGAAGGGAGACGAGTCTGAAACTCTGTTCGTCCGAGAGAAGATTTTGAACCCTCTTGTTACTCTTTCTATTTTATTTGATGATTTATTCAAAGATGTTTATTGCTTCAATTTCCATGTCTGAGTAGATCTCTTGTTAGGTTTAGGGTTCTCATAAGGGTTATCTCTGAATGTTAGATTGATTAGTTATTAGGATTCACTATCTGAATTAGTTCTTCACCATATGTTGTTTATAAAGCTAATTCTAGATTGATCACCTAGAACTTAGATCTTAGGATAATTGATTAGGTGCGAGAGTGCGATTAATTACCTGATAGAACCTAAGGTGAGCAAAATAACTATTCGCAAAGAGATTTGGTTTAGTTGTTTTGTGAACAAATCAAACCTGATTTAAAAGCTGATTTAGACTTTAGGATTCGCAAAGCGATTTGGAATTCCTAGGTGATATGCTCAAATTAATACCCTATTTAGATACTAAAGCAGTTGTTATAGTATAGCTAGGGGTCGAACACAAGGACTCACAGAGACAAACAATAGATTATAGATGTGAGAATTACGCTAAGCGATCAATGGTATTGAAAACAGAAAGTAAATTAAAACTGTTGTAAATTCGATTGGAGAAAGACAGGTTCAGGGTATTTCTCAGGAAATCAATGAATGCAGATAAACTAACTAACAGGTGTTGATCCAGATGATCACTAATGTTGTTTAGAGGGTGATTAGGGAGTAGAGAGGCGAGATTTCCGTTTAATAGAACGAGTTAACCGAGATTTTAAGCAGGTCAGGTATTATGATGAACAGGTCGGGGACCGTATTCTTTGTATTAATGATAAAAAAGGAGACGAACGGTTTAGATTTACGAACTAGTTCCGACGGGAATCCAGTTCGGTGTTCTAAACGTCGTTGCCTGGTTACAAATGAGAGAGGTCGGGCCTATATCGTAGAGAGTGAGAGTGAAAAGATCCAGATCCTCCCTTTCTTAGTGCATACTAAGGGGTATATATAGCGGGAGTTGACTTCCTGCTCCCCGGGATTCCTGGACCACGTGGCGCCTCCAGCCTCTTTTGCGGGTAAGGCGTCGTAGGAGACGTGCCCCGATTTTGGGCTGAAGAGTCATGATGAGCTCGGGCCATTCCTCTACGCAGATAGCATACTGTTCGGTCAACTGCTTTCCACGTGTCGTCTCCTCTTTGGATCTTCGTGCAGAGTTGGTGAGATGTCGAATTCAACGCCATCCTCCTACGGGGTAGCGCACTGTTCGGTCAACTGCCTTCCACGCGTCCTTCTCTCCTTCCCCCCCCCCATCTGACTGGGGTTAATGAGAAGTCAGTCCGAGCCCGGGGCACGCTCCTATGAGCTCGGCGGGGTTTGACTTCGGCAGCCCGGGCTGTTAGCTTGGGGATGTGATCGAGAAGGGCCTTTTTGCTGAGATGGGCCTAGCTAATCGGGGGTGCTAAGCCCACCTCCAACAATAGCCCCCCCCAAATTCGGTGCCATGAGACTTAGCGAATGTATCGAAGTTGATCTTGCGCTAGCTCGGCGCACCTCAGGTCGGTCCTTTGAGACTGAGTAGATGAGAGCGGGGTGTTATGGCTTAGATTCGAGCCCTTGCTCATACGTGTCGGCTTTCCCGAAGATCCAGAGATTGTTGGCGTGTGCCCATAACGCGGGGGGGACCGAAGCGACGTTCTTCTTTCTGCGCGTACTGCTCACGCGCGGGCGTACGAAAGACGCTTTGCGTTTATCGAGGTGTTTCCTGCTTTTAGCGCGGGGAAAACGAAGAGGCGTCATCATTAGGGTTTTGGGAGGCCGTGCTCCTTTCGACACGTGTCTAGGCGTCGCTTCGCTGTCCCCTTCCTCTATTTAACTCATTCTTCTTCCTTCGGTTAAACTTTTCTGCGCATATTCTCAAGGTAACTCCTTTTCTTCTCCATGAACTTTTCGATTTCTTTTTGATTTTCTTTCGACTTTGATTTCGGTTCCGGTTGACGGGATTTCTTCTTCCTGTTTTTGCGATGGCGCCGATACTATATGGAATTAGGGTTGAGTCCAGCGATGAGTCGGAGTCCCGCGACAATCGCGGCGATTCTCCGGGGGAGAGCTCTTCTCCTGATGGTTCCGAGCACGTTTCTTCTCCGCATCGAGGCGAGGAGAGCGGGGAACTGCTTGTTCCTTCGAGTTCGGGGGCCGCTCTGCTACTTCCTGGGACTCATCACAGAAGAAAGGCGGTGGTAAAGTCCTCTACTGGTGGTCGTGGCGCTGGCCAGGACGGGAGAGGAGCCGGGCGTGCCACCGATCGAGGTGGACGTCGAGGCGGTCGTGGTGGAGGGACGCGGGCGGCCAAGACACATAAGTCTTCCCTGGTTTTCTATGAACAGGGAGGGTCGCCGACTTGGAGTACGCCAGAGTTAGTTAATCTGTTGAGGGAGCTATGTGATTTCCTTGCTGCCGCCGAACTTCGTCTCCCTAGGCCGGACGAGCGTCTGTTGAATCCTCCGGCGGGTTTCGCTGTATGTACGAGGGGATTTTTCTGAAGTGTGGGCTGCGCCTTCCTCTTCCCGAGCTGTTCGTCCAATACTGCCCGGCGCGGGGTTTGGCCTTTTCGCAAATCTGCCCGTCCACGATTCAGGGGATGATCGTGCTGCTGACCCTGGGGTGGGAGTGTGATGTGGCGGTGACGGTTCCTTTGTTCGAGGCTCTCACCCAGCAGAAGGCGAATCCCGGGATCCCGGGGACCTACTACGCCGCTTTTAAGCCTGCAACGAATATCGTTGAGGCTAGCAGTTCGGGGGCTAAGGCTAGCAAGTTGTCCAAGGTTGAGGACTAGTCATGTAGCTACTTCTACATCCGGGCTACCGAAGCGGTTGGACTCGACCCGTCGGCGAGATACACCAGGGATTGGAATTTCTCCCCGGGTAGGGGTTTGTAGATCGAACTGCTTTCTTTTTTTTTGGTTTATTTTAAATTACGCTGCTTGTTTTGCTTTTAGGTCCTCACTCTTCTAAGTTCAAGCTGTCGGACTACGAGGGTTACCTTGCTGTGTTCAGGACGGTGGGTGAAAGAGAGTGGAAGTCATTCACTTCGGGGAGAGTTGCTGCTGCGATGGCCGGAGGTCGGTTAATTTTTTTTTTTTTTTTTTTTTTAACCGAGCTGACGGTTGGCGTAATTGCAGGTCGATCACGGTTTGCTATGCCGCTGTATGCGGATTCGTTCGTTGCGCTGCCGCCGGCTGTTATTGAGGTGCCGGTCCGGCGAGAGCTGCCACAGCAGGCCGAGGAAGAGGGGTCCCAGGCTGCTCCTTCTAAGCAGAGGGCGGCCATAATCGCGGGCAAGAGAGTTACCAAGAAGAAGAAGAGAACCAAAGTGGCAGGGTCCTCGGCCCCAGGTCGGGAGGATGTCCGGCCTGAAGAGTCCGGTCGCGTGGCCGAGGCCTCTCGCGACCCACCTGTTGAGGAGTTCGGGGCCCCGGATGCCGAGGTATCAGTCGGGAGTGTGGTGGAGGTAGCCCGGGTTCTGGTGGATGAAGATGTCGTAGTTCGGGCGACCGAGGACTGCGAAACGATCGTCATCGTGGAAGATGCCCGGGATCCTGATGCCGTGCAAGGGGCTGAGGGTCGTTGTGGTGATGGAGACGGTGCTTCGGAGGGCTCCGATGCTGAGCCTAAGGACTACAGCTTCTACTTCTGTCACGAGGACGGGAAAATCCAGTCATCGTGGACAGGGATGAGTGCGCCGAGCTGGCTCAGGCGATGATGTTCGGGCAAAATCATCCGCACTCCCTGCCCTTGGAGATGGCGGAGTCCGACGCCTTTCGTGCCGCGGCGCGGTCTGCGGCTCGGGTGAGGGTTTCTCATAGATATAGCTGTTAATCTATGGGAATTTGCATATTTGTCTTTTGCTAACAGCCGGTTTTGATGCTGACGATGGCTCTTACTGCCTTTCTCGGGGAGGCCTATGAGAAGCGACTGGCCGAGCAGGACGCGTCGCTTAATTTCGAGAAGATGCGCCGGGAGGCCAGTGAGCAGGCCCAGTCGGTTCTCGTCCGCGGGCTCGAGAAGGAGCTGAGGGACGAGAAGGCCCGATCAGAGGCTATGGAGAAGGCTGCGGCGCAGGTACGAGCCCGGGCTTTAGAAGCGGACCATGTTCAGACCGAACTGGAGGCGGAGAGGGCTCGATCCGCTGCGAAGAGGGCTCGATCGGCTGCTTTGGAAGAGGAGCTCGGACTTTTGAAGGGGGAAAGGGAAACACTCCGCTCCGGGGTTAAAGGGCTAGAGGGTGCTATTGATCGGGCGAAGGCGGCCGTGGCTGCGGAGAGTGAACGGGTTACAGCAAGGTGGGAGGGGAGGAACCGGAAATGGGCTGCGAAGATGGAGAAGATCCGTGCCCATCTTGCCGGTCGTGACCGGGCTTCATAGCCTAATCTGCTGTACAGCCAGGTGGTTGGCACAAGGGCATGCCTCAAGAGGATGGAAGCTGAGGATGGGATATCGGTGCCGTGGTATCAGTATGCGCAGCTGGAAGAGCATAAAGGGATCTATGGCGCCCAACTGGACGAGATTGATTTTCTGGACTTGACCCCGGAAGATTTGGATATTCCTCTCGACCGTACTTCTGGCGTTCAGCTCGAACGACTTATGCCTGTTGAGGCCCCTTCAGCTTCGAAACCTCCCCGAGGTCCTTCTGAGCCGCCCGTCGCGGACTGATATGCTCAATTTAATACCCTAACAGTACTAAAGCAGTTGTTGTAGTCTAGCTAGGGGTCGAACACAAGGATCCACAGAAATCACTCAATAAATTATAGAATCAAGCTAAGCTAAGCAATTCAGGTTAAGCAGAAAACAGAAAGCAGTAAACGATTTGTATTCAATGGGGAAAAGATAGGTTCAGGGATATATCTCAGGAAATCAATGAATGCAAATAAACTAACTAATCAGGGTTCAGGTTAAGCGCGGTTCTAGAACTCAAATCACTAATGCATAGTTAACCGACTGTCGTTGCGAAAAATATCTAAATCTAAACTTCAGAATCCCAAATTTCTTTGCAAATCCCTAAGAATAAATCAGCCTTAATTTCAAGTTTGATATGTTCACAAATCAATTAAACCAAATTTCTTTGTGAATAATCAATTTGCTCACCCTAGTTCTATCAGGTAATTAATTGCACTGTCGTGCCTAATCAATTATCCTAAGATCTAAGTTCTAGGTGATCAATCTAGAATTAGCTATGAGAACAACCTAAGGTGAAGAACTAATTAAGATTATGAACCCTAAATAACAAATCAACTTAGCATTCAAAGAAATCCCTAATGAGAATCCCCAAACCTAACAGGAGATCTACTCAGACATGAAGATTAAATTAATAAACATGTTTGAATAAATACTCTATATAAAATCAAACAGAGAAACAAGGTTTGAGATCTGATCTCGGACGAAGGGAAATCAGAATTGTATCTCTCACCAAAATCTCTCTTAAACTTAAGCAAAATAAAGCATAAAAAGGCATAGCCTAAACAGGTGGCTGAAAACTCATATTTATAACCTAAATCACGACTTGGGGTCTTCTTGTAATTATTAAAGACTTCTGGGCACTTTTGCAATTCTTCAAGTCTTGGAAAACTCGCGGGTCGTGTCCTGCTGCGATGGGTATCGATCGATACCAGGGGGTATCGATCGATACTGGCCATGAAAACAGAACTCAGCAACACGACTTCAGCTTCTGCTCCAAAGTGCTCCCATAATCTTCAATATCTCCAATAATCCTCCAAACGTGCTAAGACCTGTAAAAGACTCTAAAAGACTACAAAATACTAGAAAGACTCTATAAAAAGGACTTATATCATGGCCTAAATAGGGTAAAAACCATGATATATCATGGACCCGGCCTCAGACGTACATGCACCGGTTGCTGAAGGCGGTGCTACTGTACAGGCGGCTTCTACTGATCCGTTCGCCGAGGGTCTGATCCCGGGTGCCACCGTGGTGGATGTCCAAGCTGATCCGACAGCCCGGGATCCGGTCCCGGTTGTTACTGCGCCGATTGCCCAGGGTGATCCCACCGCGTTGACCGTTGAGACCGTGGTCCGGGCAGAGCAGGTTGAGCAGCCTTTTCCGGGTGAGCATGGCACCAACACGACGATGGTGGGCTCGGATGATATAGGTGGGATCCGTGCTGACGGGGGTGAAGATTTATCGGCCGAAGTGCCTTTGTAAAACAATGTGTTTTTTTTTTCTTTGACTAGGCCGTTGGCCATCGTGTAAAATGGCGTTTTTAGGCCCTCCTTATCTGATAAATGGATTTGCAGCTTGGAATTTCCTTGTTTTTCTTGCAATTGCTTGGTAGAATAGGTCGCGGGCCATATTCCTTTGTTAATATTGTGCGTGCAGGTCGTAGACCGCGCCCTTGTGTCTTTGTATTGGGTGCGAGGAATGGCTCGGCCTGAGATACTTAATGCTTGTGTACCTTTATATATTTTTTGTTGTTGCGAGGGGTAGCTCGGCTTAAGGCACTTAAGGCTTGTGTACCTTATTTTTTAGGTGCGAGTAGCGAGCTCGGCTTTAAGACACTTAATGCTTGTGTGTCTAGTAGAGGTGCGAGCTTGGAGCTCGGCTTTAGTACCTACGGCTTGTGTAATGTGTGAGTGCGAGTATTGGAGCTCGGCTTTAGCACTTATAGTTTGTGTGCTGGGGAGTGCAAGCACTGGGGCTCGGTCCCCTTTTCTTCTCTCTCGTTTTTGGAATAAGGTCGTGGACCTTATTCTTTGGGATAGGTCGTGGACCGTATTCTTTCCCTTTTTTTTTGTGGATCTTGAAAAGATTTTATTAGATTTATAGCTGAGCCCTGGGTAGGGGTTGCCTACGTACCCTTTAGTAGAAGGGATCAAGCCAATCGTAGTTCGTTTGCTTACAAAGATAGAAAGCGGGGCGGAGCCCGGGGGCTTAGTAATAGAAGCGTTTTAGGTTTATCGAGTTCCATGAGCGCGGGATTGCGTCGCCGTTCATCGTGACCAGCTCGTAGACACCGGGCTTCACGATCTTGGAGATGAGGTAGGGTCCTTCCCAATTGGCGTCGAGCTTGCCTGCGTTTAGCTCGGCGGTGTTTTCGAAAACCTTGCGCAGAACCAGGTCGCCCTCGGCAAAGAACCGGCCTCGAACCTTCTTGTTGTAATACGTGGAGGCTAGCTGTTGATAGTTCTGGATCCGGAGGAGGGACTGGTCGCGTTGTTCCTCGAGAAAATCCAGCTCGCTCAAATGCACGGCGTCGTTCAGGTCGGCCTGCTGGGTGAGTATAGCACGGCGAGGAGTAGGGATCCCGACTTCAGAGGGGGCCATTGCCTCCATGCCATGTGACAGGCTGAACGGAGTGCGGCTTGTAGCCGTCCTTGGTGTCGTTCGATGAGACCAGAAGACTCCATCTAGCTCGTCGGCCCAGGAGCCCTTCTTGTCGTCTAGTCGTTTTTTGAGGCCGTCGAGAATGGTCTTGTTGGTGGCCTCGGCCTGCCCGTTCCCCTGTGGGTATCTCGGGGTGGACTTACTCAGCCTGATCTTCCATTTTGCGCAGAAGTCTTTGAATAGAACCGACGTGAATTGTGCACCGTTGTTAGTCACAATCTCGTAAGGCAGACCGTGCCGGCAGATGATGAACTTCCAGACGAACTTGCGGACATCTTCCGCCGTGATCCTGGCGTAAGCTTCGGCTTCAACCCATTTGGTGAAGAAGTCGGTCATCACTAGGATGAAGCGTTTTTGACGGGATCGGGGAAGGGTCCCGACTATATCCATGGCCCATCGCATGAATGGGTAGGGTGCCACCGCGTTGACATTTCTCGCACCGGGCTGCGAACTTTTCGCAATCCTGAAGCATTGTTGGCCAGTAATGCCCTTGGTTTCGAATTCGCAGAGCGAGAGCCCGACCGCTGGAGTGGTTTCCGTCTGCGCCTTCGTGCATCTCTTTCATTACGTCAATAGTTTCCTGCCCGTGGAGGCAGCTGAGCAGGGTCCCTCAGGCGCTCCATCGGAATAGATTGCCATCCAACATCGTGTATCAGGTACACTTCTTCCTTAGCTGGCGGGTGGCCCATCGATCTGGGGGGTGGATGCCGTCTGCGATGTATAGGAGGATGTCTAGGCGCCAGTCCGACAGTTCTGGCTCGGGTAGAGGAGGTGGCAGCTCTTCGGGAGGCGGTATGTCTTCGGCGGGGTCTCCGTTTTGGGGGTTGATTAGACAGACCCCCTTTGGTAGGTCAATGCTGGGGAAATCGATGCTTTCGACCGGGATTACACGTCGTTGAGTTGGGTCCGAGGTGGAGGCCAGTGCCACGAGGGCGTCTGCAAAAGTGTTATCACCTCGGGGAATCTTTGTCAAGGTAAACTCGGAGAAATCTGCGGCCAAGCCTTGGACTACCTTAAGGTAGGCGTCCATGCGATCATTCTTGGCCTCATATTCCCAGCTGAATTGGTTGGCGACGAGCTGGAAGTCGTAGTAGGCCCGGATTTTCTTTACCCCGATCACCTTTGCTAGGCGCAGACCGGCAATCAGAGCTTCGTACTCAGCTTCATTGTTTGATGCGGGGAAGGCCAGACGGAAGGACTGTTCGAGGATCTCTTTGGTCGGGGACTCGAGGCGTATGCCGATGCCGGAGCCATATTGTTTGGAAGCTGACCCGTCGACATGCAGGCTCCACATCTCGGGGAGTTCGTCGATTGCTAGCTCGGGTGCCAGTTCAACTAGGAAGTCGGCCAGGACTTGAGATTTGGCCGCGATCCGTCCTCGGTATTCGATCTCATACTCGCTCAGCTTGATTGCCCACTTCATTATCCTGCCAGATCGGTTTGGGCTGTGGAGGATGGTTTTGAGGGGATATGTGCTTAGGACGGCGATCGTGTGAGATTGGATATAAGGCCGGAGTTTTCTGGCTGCGACGACCACCGCCAGGGCGAGCTTCTCCAAAATTGGGTATCTGCTCTCTGCGCCGTCTAGAGATTTGCTGACGTAGAAGATGGGCTTTTGGTCGCCCCGGTCCTCTCGTACTAGTACCCCGCTGACTGCCGACGTAGACACGGCGATGTAGAGATAGAGGGTCTCACCCTCTTCAGGTTTAGCCAGGACGGGAGAAGTGGATATGTACTCCTTTAGCTGCTGGAGGGTTTCCTCACACTTTTCGTCCCACTCGAATCGTTTGTTAGCTCGGAGCAGCTGGTAGAACGGTAAACATCTGTCGGTCGAGCGGGAGATGAACCGGTTAAACGCGGTAATTTTCCAGGTGAGTCGCCGTACTTGTCGCGTGCTTTCTGGGGATTTGAGATCGGTGATGGCTCGGATCTGCTTGGGGTTAGCTTCGATCCCGCGCTGGGTGATGATATACCGGAGGAATTCGCCCGACGTGACGCCTAAAGAACACTTGGCTGGGTTCAGCTTCATGTTGTATTCATTCAACGTTCGGAAGCAAGACCGGAGATAAGTGACATGATCGCTTGCTACTAGGGACTTTACTAGCATGTCGTCTATGTATACCTCCATAGTGCGGCCGATCTGGTCGGCGAACATCTTGTTGACGAGCCGCTGGTAGGTGGCTCCGGCATTTTTAAATCCGAAGGGCATCACCTTGTAGCAGTAGGTCCCTCGGTCCGTGATGAACGCGGTTTTCTCCTGGTCATCAGGGTGCATAGGGATCTGGTTGTATCCCGAGAAGGCGTCCATAAAAGAGAGCAGTTCGTTCCCGGTGGTGGCTTCGACGACCTGGTCGATTCGGGGGAGAGGGAAGCTGTCTTTTGGGCACGCCTTGTTGAGGTCGGTGAAGTCTACGCAGACCCTCCATTTCCCGTTCTTTTTCTTGACCACCACCGGGTTGGCCAGCCAGTCCGGGTATTTGACCTCGGTGATCGATCTGGCCGCTGTCAACTTTTCTATTTCATCGTTGACGGCCTGCGCGCGCTCTGGGCCTAACTTCCGCCGCTTCTGCTTGATTGGCCTGAAGGTCGGGTCCACGTTGAGCTCGTGGCTGCAGATCGCCGGGTCGATGCCGGGCATATCGCCGGTTGAACAGGCGAAGGTGGAGACGTTCTGCCCCAGAAACTTGACCAACTCTTCCTTGATGCTCTCTTCTAGGTCAGTTCCGATGCCGACGCAGCGGGTGGGGTCGCGCGGATCGATGTTGACCTGGGCGACGAGGTCCCGACCTGGGAGGTCCTGGTTATTTGGCTCACCGGGCTGATGCGCGTTGATCGTTAAGCAGGCCAGCGCGGCGTGACGCAACTTATGCTAAATGGCGAAGCAGGCGCGAGAGACCCTCTGGTTACTCCTAAGAGTATATGTCCCGGCCTGGTTGGGGAACTTGAGGCACTGGTGGTATGTCGAAGTGACCGCCTTCATTGAGTGCTGCCAAGGGGTTCCGAGAATGATGTTGTAGATCGGGGTGGTATCGAAGACCACGAACTTGACGATTTTGGTGACCCGGCCTACGTAGATCGGCAGTTCGATGGTGCCGATCCCGTCGACAGTGTTTCCGGCGAAGCCGGTTAATGGGATTGTGAGTGGCTTGACCTCGGCTCCGTTTAGGTTCATCCTAGCCAAGGTGTCCTTGAAGATGAGGTCGACCGAGCTGCCCGTATCGACGAGGACTCTGTTAACATCACAGTCAACCACACGAACTTGTACGACGAGAGGGTCGTTGTGGGGTTGATGAACCCCGACCGCGTCGGCCTCGGTGAAGCATATCCCCTTTTTACTCGTGTCTTGCGCGTCAATCTCCGGGCCGGAGTGCCATTTTAGGGAGGCGTCGGTCTTCCTCTCGTGACGCTTGATGGACCGTACCGAGTCGTTACACGAGAGGAGCCCTCCAATGATCATCCCTATCAAAGTCCGCGCCGGGGGAGGCGACCTGCCCCTTTCCTGATCTCGAGAGGTTGATCGCCGGCGACGGTCGTCGTTCTGGGCGCGGTTATCAGGCCTAGCCCAGTTGTCCTCGCGGCCTCGGTTATCGCGATGTTGGCTTCGATCGTTGTCCCGGGCTCGCGGACGCAACCGCTCGGGTACGTGGATTTCCCCCCTTTGGAATTGATTCAGCAGGACTTATTGGAGTGCGCGACATTGTGAGGTTGAATGCCCCTTTCTCTGGTGAAAGTCACAGAAGGCTGTTCTGTCGTACTGCTCATCTGTTCGGGGCTCCTTGTCTTTTGGCTTGTCGGGGCGCTGATCCTGCTGGTTGGGGTCGAGCACATATTAGTTTCAGGGCAATTTCGGCGCGGGGTTGGAGAGAGGAACGGGATCATGCATATGGAGGGCGGCCGGCGATTCGTTGACGAGGAATGCGGCGGCCTGCTTTCCTTTGCTGCGTTAATACTCGTCGTCGTAATGCTGACGAGGTTCCTGATACCCGTCCTGGGGTCGCTCCTTTGGAACCGGAGCCTTGTTCGAGGCACTACTTCTTGACTCGGCTGCTTTCTCCTCCTCGAGCTCAACGTAGAGCCCAGCGCGGTGTAAGGCGTCTTCTAGCGAGCGTGGCCTGTTGAGCTTCATGTCGTCCTTGAAGGCCGAATCAGCCCGCAGACCATTCCTCAGAGCGGGGAGCGCTGACTCGTCTGTCACGTTGCTTTGTGAGGCCGTGGCTTTGAAGTGCTCGATGAAAGACCTGACCGACTCCTTTGCTCCTTGGTTCAATGCCCAGAGGTCTGCGCTTGATGCGGACAGTCTGATGTAGATGGAGTAGTGCTCGAGGAAGATGGTCGAGAGATCTCTGAAACTGTCGATGGAGTGTGTCTTTAGCCGAGAGAACCATGTGAGGGCTGGGCCGGTGAGGTTCTCCACAAAAAGCTGGCAGTGGGCAGCCTCACGCTCGTTCGGGGAAAAGTGGGCGCGGCCCATGGCAATGGTGAACGCCGTTAGGTACTGGGCTGGGTCGGTGTTGCCCGCATAAGGCTGGAGTTTGAGCTTTCCGAGGTGCTGAATCTTGGAGGACATTGCACGGATCGTTTCCTTCATGGCCTCAAATTCGGCGTCCCTGACGCGTTCTGAGCTGGATCGTTGAAGGTGAGCTTCGTCGCTCGGGGAGCTGCCTGTCGCTGGGACGAATAGGTCGGCCGGACCTTCGGACTCTGACAGGGAGTCTCCGGATAGATTTCTCTGGAGGCGCGGGGTATCCCCCTGAGAGGCTGGTTCTCTGATGTGGACGCCGGGGGATCCGGTGTTGCCTGACCGGCCGCGGGAGGCTGCTAGTGTGGCGAACCATTGATCGGTGGCTCGCGTAAGCTCGTCTATTCTGGCGAGTAGGGTCTGTATTACGGCGGACAGAGTGGGCTGGTCTTCCGGCGGCCCGACCGGTGTTCGAGGCGTGTTTTGAGTGGCGGAGCCGTCAAGGGGGGTGGATCACGGAGCCGAGGGCGGAGTTCCGAGGGATTGGTCGGTCGGTCGTCACCTGAGCTGATGGTGAGACGACTGATGTTGCTTGAGTCGAGGGCGAGGCCGTTGTTTGGGTCGGAGTCTCCTGTTCCGATAGTACTCTTGGAGGCGGGATCGCCATTGCTGTTGCGGTTGATGTCGTGGTTGAACTGTTCCTTGCGTGTAGAAAAATCTCTAAAGCCCCCCCGGAGCGGCAATTGTTGATCCAGATGATCACTAAATGTTGTTTAGAGGGTGATTAGGGAGTAGAGAGGCGAGATTTCCGTTTAATAGAATGAGTTAACAGAGATTTTAAGCAGGCCGGGTATTATGATGAACAGGTCGGGGACCGTATTCCTTGTATTAATGATAAAAAAGGAAACGAACGGCTAAGATTTACGAACTAGTTCCGACGAGAATCCAGTTCGGTGTTCTAAACGTCGTTGCCTGGTTACAAATGAGAGAGGTCGGGCCTATATCGTAGAAAGTGAGAGTGAAAAGATCCAGATCCTCCCTTTCTTAGTGCATACTAAGGGGTATATATAGCGGAAGTTGACTTCTTGCTCCCCGGGATTCCTGGACCACGTGGCGCCTCCAGCCTCTTTTGCGGGTAAGGCGTCGTAGGAGACGTGCCCCGATTTTGGGCTGAAGAGTCATGATGAGCTCGGGCCATTCCTCTACGCAGATAGCATACTCTTCGGTCAACTGCTTTCCACGTGTCGTCTCCTCTTTGGATCTTCGTGCAGAGTTGGTGAGATGTCGAATTCAATGCCATCCTCCTACAGGGTAGCGCACTGTTCGGTCAACTGCTTTCCACGCGTCTTTCTCTCCTTCCCCCCCCCTCAGACTGGGGTTAGTGAGAAGTCAGTCCGAGCCCGGGGCACGCTCCTATGAGCTCGGCGGGGTTAGCTCGGGGATGTGATCGAGAAGAGCCTTTTTGCTGAGATGGGCCTAGCTAATCGGGGGTGCTAAGCCCACATCGAACAACAGGATTCAGATTTAACGCGGTTCTTGAACTCAAATCACTAAAGTATAGCTAACCAACTCTCGTTGCGAAAACTATCTAAATCTAGATCCTAGGAATTCCAAATCTCTTTGCGAATCCTAAAGTCTAAATCAGCTTTTAAATCAAGTTTGATTTGTTCACAAAACAACTAAACCAAATCTCTTTGCGAGTAGTTATTTTGCTCACCTTAGGTTCTATCAGATAATTAATCGCACTCTCGCGCCTAATCAATTATCCTAAGATCTAAGTTCTAGGTGATCAATCCAGAATTAGCTTTGCAAACAACCTATGGTGAAGAACTAATTCAGATAATGAATCCTAGTAACTAAGTCAACCTAGCATTCAAAGAAAACCCAATTGAGAACCCTGAACCTAACAAGGGATCTACTCAGACATGGAGAATGAAACAATCAACATAATTGAATAAATCATCAATAGAATAAAATAAGAGTAGAATAAAACAGGGATTCGAAATCTTCTCTCGGACGAACAGAATTCTGACTTGTCTCCCCTCTCTCAGAAATCCTCAAAAACAATCTAATGAAAAGCACACAGCCAAAGTGCCTGTAAAACCTAATTTAATAGTCTAAACACGAATTGGGGTCTTCTTGTAAATATTAAAGTCTTCTCGACAAGTTCTGCAATTTTTCAAACTTCATTAAAAGTCGCGACTTATGATCTCCTCGATGGGTGTCGATCGATACCAGGGGGTATCGATCGATGCTTGACGCTTCGATCAGGTACTTAGTCACAAGACTTCAGTTTTGCTCCATAATGCTCCATAAAACTCCAATATTTCCAATAATGCTCCAAATGTCCTAAAACCTGTAAAAGACTCTAAAAGACTCTATAATAGAATAAAGACTCGATAAAACGGACTTATATCATGGCTTAAACAGGGTAAAAACCATGATATATCAACTCTCCCAGACTTAGCCTTTGCTTGCCCTCAAGTAAATAGAAGACTAAACCAGAGAAAGAGGTTTGAAAACGTAGAGACTCACCTGTTCTTGAAACGTGGAAATAACCAATTTCCCAAGCACCCAAATATCACCTAACCAGCTTTTGATCTAACCACCATGTACTTCTCCGTAGACATTCGCAGCTTCCCAGACTACACACATTATCTCACAGCATTGTTCAATCATGCCACCCTCGCCAGTTTCATCGCTGTGAATTAATATCAAGAACCTTCTAGATTCTTTCCCATACAATATCATGACAAGGAACCACCATTTTTCACACTTTTTGGTATTATTTCTCTCCCCCAGACTTATTTCTTATTATATTCTCTATTTTGTTTTTAGCTTTGCATATACAAATCAAGGTACGAGACGCGAGTATTGATGGTGTTTGCCACCGAATCCCCGGTTCTTCCCTCTCAACGTATCAAAGGATGTAGGCGAATAATGGCATCATAGGAAACTCCTAGTTTCGCTTTCAATCCTCCGTGTGATCATTCCCTCTTGAGTAGAATAATGGGATCGCTGGAAAATTTCTTAACCCTCTACTCAGAAGAAAATCATTTCATCTTTTAATGCGCTTATTAATTAACTTGTAACAGGGAGAGAAATACCGTTATTTTAAAACACATGGGTTCCTTTGTCAGATACGAATGAGGAATCAAGCTCTATAGATACTAACCACATTGATGAAGTGCAAAAATTTGGCTCAGTCTTTAAGGAAATTTGCTGGAAACATGAGTGTCTTCTGGTTAACTGGTCAGTCTTTGGATTTTTCATTAGTCGATCTAGAACTGATCCTGTAACACTGTGCACTCAAAAACAAAATCAAATCAATATGTTCAAGCACAGGATCATAATCTCCAACAA
>PKML01064726.1:143397-172536 GCA_002933935.1 Eutrema yunnanense | reverse complement strand
ATTCAGATGGTGAATCCTAATAAGATAATTAACCTAGCATTCAGAGAAATCATTTATGAGAAAACCCTAAACCTAAAGTGGATCTACTCAGACATGGCAATTGAATCAAAAGACATGTTTGAATAAATCATCAATAGAATAATAAATAGGGTTTAGAGATCTGATCTCGGACGAAGGGAAATCAGACTTGTCTCAAAACCAAAGTAAAATCAAACTCTAAAATAAAGCATAGCCTAAACAAGTGGCTGTAAAATCCTATTTATAACCTAAAACACGTTCTGGGCCATCTTGTAAATATCAAAGTCTTCTGGGCCAATTATGCAATTCTTCAACTCTTCATTAAGTCGCGATCCTTCTATTTCCACGTCGGGTATCGATCGATACTAGGCAGTATCGATCGATACTCAGGTGATTTTGACGTCTCGGTTACACGGATCTCTGCTTTGCTCCAGAATGTTCCAGAAAGCTCCAATATCTTCCAATTAAGCTCCAAATGTGCTATAACCTGTAAAAGACTCTAAAAGGCTCCAAAATACAGTAAAGACTCTATAAAAGGACTTATATCATGGTCTAAACTGGGTAAAAACCATGATATATCAATGACCAACTTACAAAGTTTGTTCAAGAGTCAGGCAAGAAGTGGCCGGTGGATGTCAACACTGTTTATGCACCAGTGATTTGGGGTGACGCCCATTGGGCTGGTCTGGCAATCAATCTAAAAGGTTGGTTTGTAGAGGTACTTGATCCCTTCCCTTCCCTAAAATGTGAGAGGAATGTTGCAAGATTCATGGAACCCGTTATTGGGTAATACATCAGAAACTGTGTCCAAACAAAGTCACAAAGGAATACAGCTTAAAACCGTTCACTTGTCAACACGTTACAGGGATGTACGAAAATATTAGAGGTGGTGATTGCGGCCCAGTCACACTGAAGTTCCTAGAGATGCATGCCAATGGAGACCTTGATTCAGGTATGTCTGCAATCACATACGACATAGTTGATGCATTCAAAAAGCAGTATGCCATGGATCTTTACTAGGAATTAATTGTGCCAATCTATTATCATCCACCCTCTCATTAGGACCCATCAATCAATTGTATTTTTTTCTATGTTTTTGTATTTTCGAGGCTGTGTTATTGTACTCTCTACGCTCATGTATCTCTTTTTGGTATTCCTAGTACGCCATAGACCTTTACCAGGAACTAGTTATTCCAATCTACTGATTTGAGGGGACATGAAAATAAGTAATGTGGGATGTAGTTTACATATGCTAAGAAAGTGTTGTGTATTGGCTACCCACATTTTTATGTGTTATGAAATTCAGCAGGTTGATGTCCATAAAGATAGTGTCCACCAATTCAGAAGCCACATATTTCATGTCCACTAGTTAAATGAGTATTTTTGATCTTGTAAAAAATGTGGCATTTGCAGGATGAATGTATAAAATAGCTATCCCCGGAAAACGAATCCATCTGTATCCACTACATGTGTTCACAAATAGTGTCCACTAACCCGTGTCCATTAAACCGTGTCCACTAACTCATATCTAGGCCTGACAACATATAGATTTGATAAAATAAAAAATCAATGAACTAGAGTACCAGACATCTTACAAAACTTTCAACCGGGCATTTTGTTTTTCCAATATTCCTTCCAAAAACAGTGACCTAGTATTTTACAGTCATTAGGTTTCAAAAAACATTGAGAAACCATTCACTAATCATAACTCATCGCATAACTTAGCGTATTTGTGCTTGTTTCTTCCAAAAAGATACTCCCTTCGTCTAGATACATTCACTAACCCGTATCCACTAAATGGATGTAGTTTTTGTAGAATAAGTTATAGAATAGAATTAGATAACATTATACAAAGAGTTAGATACAAAAATAACAACACATGGGGTTACATCCGGCCTTACAAAACATTGTTTACTTCCCCTAGGCTAACAACCCAAAAGATAGGATATAAACACATTTTTCATACATACATCATGCCTTATTTTAGGGACAAGAGACTACTTAGCAAGGATAATAAGGGAAATTATCATCAAAAAAGCGAGGGTAGCACCGGCAATAAACACCACCATCATCTCCTTTTCATATCGAGCCCTGCTGAAAAGACCAGCATGAATACCCTACAGCTTCAGAACCATAGTTTTTAATTCATTGTAATCTTGACCACCTACCCCGACCAACTCTTGCAGCTCCAGAACCATAGTATTTAATTCATTGTAGGCTTGACCACCTTCAGCTGCTAATCCCATCAGCTGGACTATGTCAACACGAGCATCTTGGAGATTACACCACATCGTGGGCGGGTTAACGTAGTCATCTTTGTCATCTGTGGTCAGGTAAGTTATCTCCTCAATAACTGTCCCATCCAATCGTTTGTTCATGTCACAGCCTCTGTCATCAATACATGCTCCATGTACACATATTTTAATTATCCATTTGACACACATTTACACATAGAATAGTTGAATTGTTTAAGGAAGTTTTATTTACCTCTCTCATGGGGCAGCCGAAGAATTTCCTACACGGTGGAGAAGTTAATAACGCTCCTTCACCACAATAACATAGAGACGAGATGCCTTGTTCGGCGTAAAGCTCCATCGAGTTCAGGCTGGCCTTTTTGGATGAGCTGCAAGAGTTGGCCGGGGTAGGTGGTCAAAGGATTTAGGGGAATGCCGAATAATCAAAACCAAAAACTTTACAAAGCTTATCTGTCGCCGAATATCAAATTCTCATGATATATATCGCAGTCGTGGATTAGTTAACTATGGTCTGCTTGTACAAATTAGCCATATCCCATTTTATAATGTTGGGTAAAAACCTAATATGTGAGGCGTTTTAGTAAATATAGTATGTGTAAGTAAGTCAGTGTTATATGGCACATCCATCAAGATAGTGTCCACCAATTCAGAAGCCACAAATTTCATGTCCACTAGTTAAATGAGTATTTTTGACCTTGTAAAAAATATGGCCTTTACAGGATGAGTGTATCAAATAGCTCAATTACTAACCAAGAATTAGTAACCATAAATACATGATTTTAGCCTATTCCCACATGAACTATCCGTCTCCTGATTATTCATACATGAGGTATCGAGCAATGCCAAAACCATCATAAACGACCCATATATTTGAATTTACTACATGAATTTTTTTAAATTGGTCAATTTCATCAAAACCGTTAACGGTGTGAGTTTTTCTTTTACGGTATCTGACGTGGCTGACATGTGGCATAACGGTTTGGTCTGGTTTGACATTAAACCGATTTAAAAAAAAAAAAATTAACAGACCAAAACGACGTCGTTTTGGTCTTATGCTCACGATTCAAACAGACCAAACGATGTCGTCTTTTAAATTGGGGGAAAAATTAGATTTATGGTTCTTCGCGATTCGAGACTAGAGAGGAAGAGAGGACGAGGCGGCTCGAATCAGGCTCGACGTGTGAGTATGGGTGATCGAGGAAGAGGGATCCCAACCCATTGTCGATGTGGTGAACGTGTAATATTGCTTACATCAAAAACTAAGACTAACCCAGGAAGACTTTTCCATTCTTGTCGATTTGGAGAGGAGGTAATGATTGTTGTGGTTTGTTAACGTATTTTGCTTTGTCTCATCACTTCATTTCATCATGGACATCAACATTCTGGGTAATTAGATTTAGCAATGAGAATGCTTAATTTTCAGAAGCAATTCGTGATGTGATGAAGATGAACTGTTAAAGGGTTATAATATTCTCTAAATTAGGTTGTTTGTATATTGTAGAATAATCGATATCATTTGTTCAAATGGACGGATGAAGCAATGTTTGAAGATATTGAGGATATGGCTTCTAAAATTGATGATTTTGAAAGAGCTTCATTGACCGTAGAGAAGAGTTTACAAGTTTGGGAATCAGAGATTGAAAATCTTACAATGGAGACTCGGACTTGTGAAGCAGTCGTAGGCGGTTTTGAGAAGGAGCTACGGGGTTTTGAAAAGGAGATACAAGATTGCAAGATGGAGCTAAGAGGTTTAAAGAACATGGTTGTGTGTGTTGTGGTGATAGTTTTTTTGTACCAGTTTGTGATGTAGTTTGTTTGTTAAACTAGAATAATGTGTGTTGTGATCAAATTTAGTCGGTTGTAATGTTTGAGTCATTTGTAATGTCTTTTGTTAAGGAGTGAGTGTCTTTTTGCATAATGCAGCTAAATCGAAATCAAATAATTCAACATGTATGCATCTAAAAAATCCATAAACCATAAACCTGAGTCAATACATCCATAAACCATACATCATTCACGTGTAAATCCAAAATACATCCTTCACGTGTAAATTCAAAAAATCATACACCTGAAACTCCTAATAATTCGAGAGTCCATTCCCTCTTTTAACCCCTGCAAAACAATAATAACCATAAACCTGAATTCTTAGAAAAACCAGCCTCTAAAAAACGAGCATCATAAACCAGCCTCTAACTAGACTGAAATTTAAAACAGAAGCTTACTCTAAGATTAGTCAAACATTTGGCTTTGCATTGGTTGACTTGATCCCTCACCAAATTCAGATCGATCTTCTGTGACCTTTTTCTTTTTTGGTTGTCGATGAAGAGCAACTACAACATTCTGACACTTTCTTGTGTTATGTCCACTCTCACCATATCTTCCACAATGTATGATTCTTCTTTCTCTTGAAAGTTTAGTAGGCGATTCATGCCTCTCCTTTATTTTTTTCTTACTTGGAGACTCATTCTTCCCTTTGATCCGTTTATGAATTTTCTTCCTTCCCTTTTTTGTTGGTTCTTCTAATGTTGGTGGTGGCACAATAACAACCTCATCAGTCTGTTCCGAGAAGTTTACACCAAGCACCGCATAAATTGGTGTTTGATACTGCTTTCTCCACTTAGAAGTGAGGTAACAGTCAGCCATATAATCCTCTTGCCTGCGTTTCTTCTGTGAAGTAACCTTCAGGGCATGACGGCAAGGCAATCTAGACATTTCCCACTTTCGACATGTTCAAGTACGCAGAAGCATCTTCACCTCAAATGCTGACTTTTTCTCCCTGGCCTCATAAATCTCATGACCATCATGAAATACCGTACAGTGCAGGATCTTTTTCTGCTCCTCATCCACTATCTCCATTGCTTTCGGACTAAACTTGTCTCTGTGTTTCATTGCTTTAAGTCTTCTTGCTTCTATGTGTAACATTGCTCTTCTGCGTATTGTCTCTAGCATTTCAACAAGCGGCATACTTCTTGCAGGGTCAATGGCCGCGTTAAAAGCCTCTGAGATGTTGTTGCTTACATCATCCGAAGAAGCTGTAGTTGTGAAGTAAGCCAAGCTGCAATTTTTTGGATTCTTCATCATCATGGATTCATATACCTTCATGTCATATGCCTTTACTGCATTGACCCTTTTATCGTATTGTAGCTTGTTGTAACTCTTTGCAACCTTCCAGAATAATCCTTTCATATCAGCCCTATTCGGATGCTTCTTCTTTGGGTTCGCATAAATGTGTCTTGCACACATCCTATGCTCAACCTTTGGTAACAGAGCTAACACATCATTCAATAAGCCGTGCAAATAATCACAATCCAGAAGTTGTGAATCCAAAAGTTTTAAATCAGAGCTAACACAACATTCAATTAAATCATAGCCATGCAAATAATCACAATCCAGGAGTTTTAAATCATGAAGTACCTTCTGCCTATCTGATATAATTGTAAATCCATCACCATCTTAAATATTTAGATCCGTACGTAGCTTCTCAATGAACCATCTCCAATTGTCTTCATTCTCCACCTCAACAACAGCCCAAGCAATGGGGAACATTTGGTTGTTTGCATCTCTCCCAACCGCAGCTAACAGCTGATATTTTATTGTGCACTTAAGGAAGCATCCATCAACACCAAAGATATGGCGACAATGAGAGCACCATGTCTTCTTCAGTGCAGCAAAGCAGATATAAAATCTGTAAAAAACATCTTCTCCGTTAACTCCCTGGATTGTCTCCAGTTCTACCGTAGACTCCTAATTTGACCTAGGAAAGACAACCACAAAACGCAGAGAATGTAAGAACAAAAAACTAAAAACGCCGAAGAAGTAAAAAAACTGAAGATAAACATGTCAAAAATTTGAAAGTTACCGTAATAGCTCAACCCGATAATCCCTAAGCTTTGAGAATTGTAAGTCGTGCTCCTCTTGGATCATTTCTAATGCCTTTTTCTTTGCCTTTCTACACTGGTCTATTGTTGCAATCAACTCCCAACGCTTCTGAATTTTAGCTTGAATAGCTTTTGGCATGAAGTTGGGATTTTCCCTTACATCATTCACAAATAACTTAGCAATGACCTCTTGAGTAAGTAGCTTCGAATGCCCATTCCTACTGCAAGTATGTCTCTTGATGTATACTTTAACCAACCACTTTTGATTTGGTTCTTCATAAGAACAATAAATCCTCCACAAACAAGCTTCCCCTCCTTCTTCAGCTTCACTTGCACATTTCAACTCAGATTTGTCTTTTTCCCAACGTATATATTTCACATTCCATCTATGTTTTAACACATAGTCTATCATAGCTTATTTAAAAGCATATAAACTGTCGAAAGCTTGTTTTAACTTCAGCTCACCACTGCCTTTCTCATATTTGAAATAACCCTTTGTCACATTACCATCTTCATCATCATCTGAGCACACAGGTGTAGCATACTCATCAATAACTTTGTCAACGAAATCTGCCACATTCCTTTCAACCCTTGCTTCTTCATCAAACTGGTGCTCATCTCTCTCAGTTTCATCTCTCTCCGGCTCATCTCTCTCAAACTCAGCAGGCTCATCTCTCTCAATCGCATCAGGCTCCTCTCTCTCAATCTCAGTAGGTGACTCATCTCTCTCAATCGCATCAGGCTCCAAAAATATATCAATTGCGTTTGTCCACATTGCAGCTTCACGCATCTTCTTAAAGTTCTCGTCACCATTACACAACAATTTCCGGTCCTCTACTTCTTCAAAACGGACTTTATACCATACTCTCTGACCATACAAACTCATCGGTATCTTATCCATTAGCTTAGTAAACAACTCGGATGGACGAGCTTCAACATTCCGATAACCAGCACCATTGTAGTGAAGTTTCCCTTCAATCATCTCAAAATTCTCACCATAGTGACAACATAAATTAATCGGTCTATCTACTTCATCACTGCAAAAAGTAGCAAGTTAAAACCATAAATCATGTTACAATCTCATTAACTCTGTAAACATTCCAGATCAAGGATTTCATAAAAATCAAACTTGATTTACCTCATTTTTCAACTCGGGGAACATAATTCCTCGATTTGTTAATCGATTTGATTCAACATCCACACGTCGAGCCTGATTCGAGCCGCCTCGTCCTCTCTTCCTCTCTAGTCCCGAATCGCGAAGAACCCTAAATCTAATTTTCCCCCAATTTAAAAGACGACATCGTTTGGTCTGTTTGAATCGTGAGCATAAGACCAAAACGACGTCGTTTTGGTATGTGAAATTTTTTTTTAAAAAAAATTCGGTTTAATGTCAAACCAGACCAAACCGGTATGCCACATATCAGCCACGTCAGATACCATAAACGGAAAACTCACACCGTTAACGGTTTTGATGAAATTGACCAATTTTTAAAAATTCATGTAGTAAATTCAAATATATGGGTAGTTTATGATGGTTTTGGCATTGCTCGATACCTCGTGTATGAATAATCAGGAGACGGATAGTTCATGTGGGAATACGCTAAAATCCCCCATAAATACTAGGCTGGAATTTGTTGTTTTTCCCCTCATTTGTGGACAAATATTGAAGAAGCAAATTGAAAGATCCATAAGCATTTTACAAAATTGGTTAATTTTAACGTGGAGTGCCAAATAATTAGCTTATGTACTTGGCAAATTAAATTGAAACATTTTAGACAGAAAAATGGATGTAACGTTTAGTAGATCTCGAAGCAACATGGATATTTAAATCTGGATCATGTCTCATGGACATTTGTTTTAGTAGTTATTGCAAAACCAAACAACAACAATTATGTATCCATCATCTTTACCAATAATGACAAACACAAATCTATACGTCACAATTCTACGACAAGTATGCTTTGTTTGCGGGCAATGCATCGTGGACAGCAGCGATAGTTCTATACATGAGCAACGTTTTTATGGATATTGTATTGTGGACGTCCAATTTTCTTTTATTCCAATCAGTTATTTCATTTCCCAAAACTCAAAGGGACACAAAAATATACTCGCTTGTGGATAGTGACCTATCGAAAATGATCTGTGGATAATGAGCTACGGGCAAAAATATGTGGATAATGAGCTATGGACAACTATATGTGGATAATGCCCTATGGACAACGATCCGTGGATAATGACCTATGGACAACGATCTATGGACAATGGTCTATGGACAACGATATATGGACAACGTTTTTACAGAATTAATATTTGGTTACCACAAACAGTTAATTAATAGCACAAACAATTAACATAACTCAGTCTCCCAATACATGCTATGTTCAATTCCATTTCCATAGCCATCCAGCCTAACTTGCAACAAATTTTTAACAACACAGAAACAGATTGACCCACATCCACCGATATTACAATCTGGGTGACGACGATATTACAAAATATTTATATTGGACCACCACCAGGGATTCTCCGAGTTCACCCAAAAGCCGCCAAGGGAAAAACATACCTCTACATACCTCTACTTACACGAAAAGACGAACCATATGATCATCAGGAAACCCATCAACAAACCAACGCCAACAACCTGTTTCACCTCCTTCTCAGTTAGGATGCCGCTTCTGTCAGGACCTGTGCTCTGAAGCTTCAGAACAACCTCCTTCAGCTCATTGTACCCTTCTTTAATCTCTTTCAGAATGCCCTCAAGCTTAAGTATGTCGTCGCGAGCATTCTCAAGTTTTCACCACATCATAGGCGGCTCGACTTCCACCTCATTGTAATCCTTCATAAAATAACGGAGCCGACCAGCCAGGTCTCTATGTTGACACTTCTGCTCCCTAAATTCCTCCATTACCTCCACATCTCACCATTTATGCAGATTGCAACCTCCCTTCTACCCGAACAAGGTTCAAATCATCATTTTTGATTATATTTCCCTATCCAAACAAAGCTATCACATTTATTAGTACAAAAACAACGTTGGATTCGACCCCCATACCTCCCTCATTTCGCATCTGAAGAATCGTCTGCCATAATTATCAATAGTCTCCGATGCGTCCATCAAAGCACGCAGACCACAAAGACATTTGTCTGGAATCCCTTCATCAAAGGCGACACGAGCCATCGACCCCAAGCTTGCTCTTGACGACAAACTCAGACTGTAGCTCAAAGGCATGTTCACGGCGAACTCAGGTTGCAACATAAATGTGAAAACCCCAAAAAAATGAAGGTGGTCCCCCACCCCATATGGGCCAGCACCAATGGTGGTCCACCTAAAAAAAGTGGCCAAATTCGAAATTCACAGATTAGAACTCACCTTTCAAAATTCCCAGAAGCTGAATACTTCACAATCGTAAGTAAGTAAGAAGACGCCGTTCAAATATAGGGTATACTGTTAAAACGAACCTTTTTATAGCAAAGGTAAAACCCTAAATTCCGGGGCTTTTTCGTAATTTACCTATACAAGACTGTACACCAAATCCAGAACTATCCACAATTCTATGTACATATGCAGCCGATCCACCATTTATTATCCATATCACCAGTGCGTTTGCCGTTTTCCCCCTGAGGTTTTGGTCATGAGGTGATGTCCCTTCCGTTTAAAACAACGTTTCATCAACCCCATTTATAGCCGACTATAAACAACACATTTGTTACAAAACAAAAACAAAAAATTATGAATTTGGGTTTCAAAGTCGATAATGTGGGTTCCAAAGTCGAAACCATTAAATTAAAACTCAAGATTTTCTTATAACAAAAAACAAAAAATTATGACTCTACTGGATGGGTTGCTCAAATGTCACATCTTAAACCAGAATCATCTTCTCCAATCGACACATGTGTTGTTATAAACCAGAAGTCATCTTCTCCAATCAACACACATTTTCCCTGTTCTTCCCCTGTAACTATAAGTTCTTCCCCTATTCTATAGAGAAAGGAACTCCCACACACAAAAAAAAAACAAATATGGAGAATCAAAGCAACCTTTCTACGTTGCCTACTGATCTCTTAAACTAAATTCTCCTCCGCGTTGGAAGTTCTTCGATTATTGATTTGTCTAAATCCAAGATCGCTCTAAGGGCGTTTAATGAACTCTCTCAAGAGGACCATTTCTTAAAATATGTCGATCTTATCTTCATGCATTGCCCTAGTAGGTTGATTGGACCAGAGATCATAGCTTTTCGTTTCACTTGCCTTCACCGTCGTAACCCAACGACACTTTTCTTGAAGGGAGCTTCTGATTTCTTATGCCTTCATAAATTAGATGATGGTCTTGCTATGCTCGGGGAAGGCGCTCAACGAGGTGGCATGATGGCCAAGTATTGTTTCAACATACTTCGTTTAGTTATGGAAGGCAACGACATGTTATGTTCTTTCCCTCACATCCGTCGTGAAGACGTTGTCGATCTGAGAACGGCCATAAAATACTCCGATAGACGAGCCTGGTCATATCCCCTAACGGTATAGTTCGTTCAACGAAAAACATCAGTTGAAATTAAGTATAGCAGGCTCGAAATGTGGATGTTCAACAAACAATTGGGGATGGCATCTCGATGAGAAGGTCTGCAACTCTTGCTTTTGGAAACTAGAGGTTTCTCTTTTCTTTGAAACCATGCTTGATCATGTTTTGGAATGACCTTATTAGTGTACTATGTCTTCAAATGATTGATGATGCTGTCTTTTACTTTTAAATTGCCTTATCATACTTCTTTTGGACCATCTCTTATTAGGCCATGTTTTTGGTCGCTCTGTAAGGCCTTATGTATGTGCTTTTTATTTATAGAAGAAATCGTGTCAAACCTCATGTTGATGCACTTTTTATTATCAATTTTCGTCATAGACTACTAATCCCATATTCATACAAACCAATTCGCAAATCATATCCACAATATATTTTAAACCCCAAACCTCCCCAAAGGAGTTTTGTTTTTTCTTTTTTTATATTGCTTCTACAATTTATATACCATAATTATCAATTTTTGTCATAGAGTACTAATCCCATATTCAAACAAACCAATTCGCAAATCATATCCACAAATTGGTATCCACAATATATTTTGAACCTCATACCTCCCCAAAAGAGTTTTGTTTTTTCTTTTTTATATTGCTTCTACAATTTCTAGACCCTAAACCCTACACTCTTAAAACTAAACCCTAAACCCTAAACAACCCAACCCTAAACCCAAAACAGTTTTTTTTAAAAGACTATTTTTACAATTTTCTCAAACTTTGTACTATTCTAGCAATTTGTTTTTGTCATTTTGTACCTTTTTGTCATCATTTTGGGCCACAACAGGCCGACCCAATAGCCAAATACCCCCCACACATGGAGGACATGTGGAGTCGAACTCAACACCTGTAAGATGGCATCAGAGGTGTGGCAACCACTACCCCACTTGCTCCTTCTTGTCATTTTGTACTATTTTGGACCATTACCACTTATTTATTTCAATGGAAAATCATAAAATAATAAAATTCAAGAGTGTTTGGAAATATGAATAGTAGGTTTAGATTTTAAAATAAAAATAATTTAACCTACATAGAATCAATGAGGGGTTGCCATGTGGCAAAGTATTCTAATTGTCAACTTAAAAACTGTTTGGATACAAAGATAGTAGAATGAAAATAAATGAATTAATAAATACTCTAAATGCTGAAAATAATTGTGGTGATGATACATCAGCAAATGTCACCACCGATTTTTTGTTTGTTTTAACTTCTAATTATATTAAATGGTAAAAAGATGATACAAATAGTTTACTAACCAAAAATGCGGATAATCTAATCGAAAATTGAAAAAACAACATCAGATTCATACATTTTTTTGCTATACACTTTTTTGCTATAATATTAGCAGCTTGATCCCGTTCTCGATTTACCTGGCTCAAAGAGCAAAGCGGCAATTTCTTAGTCCAATGTCGAATATCGAATAGGATATTATTAATCTATGTACTTGTAGTTCATGTGTTGATCAAAGTTGTCAATTCCATATTATCTCCTTCGAACCACACTTTCCTCCATCCTTGCACCCATAATGTTTGTACAACATGGAGAAAACCCATAGCATGTTCTTGTAATGGTGATGAAGCTTGATTAAGCTTTGCATGACCCGCCACTATGAATTTGCCAAAATAATCCAGCAATATCCATCCCACTCCAACACAATTACCATGGTGTATATAGCTACTATCAAAGTTATATTTCACCCATCCATCCTCCGGCGGTTCCCATTGACTACTTTTATACACATAAGTAGTTGAGTCACTTCTCGGTTGATCCTTTCTCAAAACAGATGCCCATTCTGCAGCACCATTAATTCCTCGGTTTGCATCGTCATTAGGGTGATTGTTTTGTTTTTGAAACAGAAACTCGTTTCGTGATTTCCAAATGGTCCATACTATCCAGAAAGATAGCATCTGTCTATCGGGAGTTAGATCATGTGTTTCATGAATTTAAAACATTCAGTGAAGATTTTCGTCAAGGTCCATTGACGGATTTTGAAAGAGATTCACTCATGTGCAACGCCATATAGCATGGGCATGAATACATTGAAATATAATATGGTTTATCATCTCATCTTCGATACAACATCTCTGACATATAGGAAAAATATCTACATTCCGAGACAGCAATCGCGTAGCCGTTGGAAGAGCCTCCGTGATCACTTTCCATAAGAATACTTGTATTTTTGGCATGATATCCAATTTCCAAATCTTATCTCAATTTCAGTTCCAATACACCATCAGGAGGTTCTATAATCTCAACATCAATAGATTCATGTGTTATAAACCAATAACCAGACAATACAGAGTAATTTTCATCCTTCGTATATGGCCATATATATTGATCTTCTTGTGCAAAATGGGAGAGCACAATCTTATGTGTCATCTTTACATCTTCTAGTGTGAGAGTATGACGCAATTTTTCTTCATCCCATTCTCTTTTTCCATTCTTCTATAAATCAGCAACACCCAACTCTAAGTTTAGATGATTACATTGAGCTGGTCGTGGCGGTGATGATGGAATCCAAGAGTCTCTCCAAACATTTATCGATTTGCCATTTCCAATTTGAATATGTAATCCTTGTTTTAGTAATTCTATTTCAGCGTGAATGGATTTCTATCCATATGATGTACATTGTCGATCACACGTCAATTGTAAGAATATCGGCGTGTTATGATATCGACCCTTATATATATGAGCAAGCAACAAAATTGAATTCTTAAGGATACGCTAAGCATGTTTAGTTAAGAGAGCTTTGTTAAACTGTTGTAAATCTCTAAAACCGAGTCCTCCTTCACTCTTTGGTAAAGACATTCTTTTCCAAGTTACCAATGGAATTTTTCTTTTGCCATCATCATGACCCCACAAGAATTCTGTCAACAGACTGTTAATAGCTTCACAAATTGTCTTTGGTAGAAGAAAGCAATTAATAGAATACACCATTTTACCCGATGGCGATAGAAAACTATTGTACCATCCACCAATCTTATCATTAATTCTCTGCAACACAAATTCAAAACTCTCTGTCTTCTTTCTCCCAAACTATTCTGGTAGTTCTAAATATTTGACTTCCCCTCCGACTTGTGTGATATTGAATATTTGATGTATGTATCATTTGTCGACGAGCTTCTTCTATACGCATTCCAAAAATGAGAGAAGACTTCTCATAATTGACCTTCTGACCCGACATTGTTTCATAAGTTTTCAAAACTTTTGCCACTGTTTCACAGTCTGATATATTAGCTCGACAAAAAATAATGAGTCATCTGCAAATAACATATGTATCATTGTTGGGCATCGTCGGGCTAGTTTCATACCCTGATAACGAAGATTCAATTCTGCTACATCTAACATCTGGCTTAGTACTTTTGCGCATAAAAGAAAAATATAACGTGAAAGAGGGTCACCTTGTCGTATCCCTTGAGTCGGTCCTATTTCTCTATAGACTGATCCATTTATCAAAACCGAGAATGTAACCGAAGTAAAACAACCCATTATCTATCGTATCCATTGATCAGCAAAGCCCATCTTCTTCATAACCTGTTCCAAAAAGACCATTCTACTCTATCATAAGCCTTACTCACATCAGTTTTGATTGCAAGATACGATTCATCACAATCTCTTTTTACTTTTAAACCATTGAGAAGTTCATGGGCAACTAAAACATTATCGCTGATATTTCTTCCTAGTACAAATGCAGCATGGGATTCTGAAATTAAAGAGGTCAAACATCCTTTAAGTATGATAATTAAGATTATGGAGATTATTTTATAATTTACTGTACAAAGACTTATTGGTTGAAACTCACTCATTTTCTTTGATTTCTTTGTTTTTGGGATCAAGCAGAAGTTGGTATGATTGATCCCATGCTCCAGTTCCCCTGTTTCAAAGAAAGTTTGCACCATCTTACAAACATCGTGACCAATCTCAGACCAAAATTGCTTGTAGAAAGCTGTAGTAAAACCATCATATTCTGATGCCTTATCAGATCCAATCGCAAACACTGCCTTTTTAATTTCTTCATCTTCCACAAGTTTGAGTAACATGATGTTCATTTCTGATGTTACCTTTGTTTGCAACTCATGAAATATGTCTTTGAGGTTTCCTGGATTTGAAGTTGAAAATATTCTTGTGCAACCATAGATATTGCATCATCTTTGCAATGGCTAATTCTATGATCATCTTCAATAACCTGGATATTGTTTCTAGCTTTTCGGGGTTTCGTCACACTATGATAAAATTTGGTGTTTTCATCTCCACTATCCAACCAATTATTTCGGCTCTTTGTTTTCCAAAAATCTTCTTCATCACGATATGCTTGATTTAAATCATTTATCATCTTATGAATTTCTTCTCGGCGACATTGGGAGTTCTTAAAGCTTCATCTATGGGAGCTCTAATGCATTGAATTTGTTCTGCTGAATTTGTTATATTTCTTCGTTTCCATTAAGCCATCGTTTTTCTACTCTGCTTGAGTTTCATAGTGATACTTTCTTCATTAGACAATCGAGAACCCCATTAATTTTGAACCGTATTTACAAAATCATCATAGTAAAAGAGTCTTTTATCATACATGAATTGTCCTTTTCGATTCACTTCTTCGTATTCAATTGTTACAAACATTGGTCAATGATCTGATTCTGCTAACTCAAGATATTCTGTTTCAGATGCTAGATAAAGTGATTTCCATTGTGAGTTTACTAAAACACGATCCAGACAACACTCAATAACTCCAGTTCTACGTTTCCTATAAGGTCTATATATGTAAAAGGTGGATTAGTAAATAATAATTCCCTAATCTCTACGATGTAATCTCTATATATTGTGTATGTCCTTCATCTAATGAGATAACTCTTAACCTTATTACTCTATATGGTATCAGAGTAGATATCTCTAAAAACCTAAAACAAAAAGAGTCGCCTCCCAAAAAGAGCAGAGATCTGGCAGGGACAACGTCTCACGGTATTTTTTTACAAGCAAACTCTCCTATATCTCTACATGCTTTCTCAGATGCGGACTGGGCTGGGGATACCTATGATTTCGTATCGACAAATACATACATACTGTATTTGGGATCTCCACCAATTGCTTGGTCCTCGAAAAAGCAGAAAGGTGTTGCTCGATCATCGACAGAAACGGAATATAGAGCAGTTGCCAATACTGCTTCAGAAATTCGATGGGTTTCTTATCTATTAACTGAACTTGGAGTTACACTCTCACCGTCTCCGGTTGTTTACTGTGATAATGTTGGCGCTACTTACCTAGTGCGAATCCATTTTTTCACTCCCGGATGAAACACCTTGCATTGGATTACCACTTTATTCGCGGTCATGTTCAATCAGGAGCCCTTTGAGTTACTCATGTCTCCACCAAAGATCAGCTAGCGGATGCTCTCACCAAGCTGTTACCTCGTCCGCGGTTCCTTGAACTATTTGACAAGATTGGTGTGACACCGGTCCCTCCATCTTGAGGGAGCGTATAAGGTCTACATATGTAAAGGGTAGATTAGTAAATAATAATTCTCTAATCTCTACGATGTAATCTCTATATATTGTGTATGTCCTTCATCTAATGAGATAAGTCTTAACCTTATTACTCTATATTTCCCAACCCAACTAAATTGGTTCCCCTTGTGTTTCAAATCTTTCACATCACAAACATGTTTAATATATAAAGGATATTATTATTTATATAATTACTTAATCAACCCGAAAATTGTCACGAAATTAAAGTTCAGTCATTAGGTAGAATGTGGTTGCAGATGTTGGCTAATAGACCAACTATAAAGTCATTTTGGCCCATATACTTTACTTGATGGGAAGATAATGAAAAAAGGAAAAAAAAAACATACACAAAATTCATACTATTTACTTAGAAAAAGACTCACTATATCACACATTCACACTCAACTTATTTACAATTTTGTTCGAATGTCAATTTTTAAACAAATCTCCACCACCATATATCATTTAAATTTTTTGTTAGTCCAATAAATAAATACTCTGAAAGAAAATGAAAAAAGCATGTTCTTTATTTATTGAGGTCTAAATTAATGTTAGGCCATCTCAAAGAGTATCCGCCAACTAGAATTTAGAGGAGATAAAGTTGCCGCGTCCCTTCTTCATCTCTCAAATCCAACGCTCCTCTTTGATTTCGCCATCTTCTTCACGTCACCGGAAAAACGAAACTTATTGCCTGAAAATCTTCACCGAATCGAATCCTCCGGAGAAATTAATCCCTCTTGTTCGCCGGTAAATCTCCGCCTCTCCCTATTTTCTACTTTTATGCTGATCACGAAGGGTAATGATTCCTGGGTGAGATTTTCGCAGCACGATTCTCTTCTAAACGGAGAGTATTTGTCGTATTTTAGTGAAATTTTATGTTGGATTTATCGAAAAAGACACTTTGAAATTGAAGGATTGAATCGATTGATAATTGCTAATTCTACTACGCTGTTTAATACTTCAGGCCGATCGAATTCATCATCTCCTTCGCCATTTCGATCCTTCCTTCGTCGGTAAAATTTCTCTATCTTAATCTGATATGTTTTCTGTCTTTTGCTGCTCTGAGACGCGGATTTGATCTTTGAAATTGATTCCATCGCGTTTATGTTGAACGAGATTGATGTATAGTACGATCGTGATATTTTCCTGCATGATTCAATCTCTGCTTCGAATCCTGGAAAACGAAGGAAAATTAGATTTAAGAAAAAGGATGAACAATTTCTTAGTAGTCATGGATTTTGAATCGTTCTTACTCAGTTTTGTAGATTTTCTTACTGCAACTTAATAGTATTTGAACATTCCTTTTTAGAAAATCTGTTTGAGGTTTCGGTGACGCTTTCTCAATTTGTTCATTGTTGCAATACAAGTCTGGTGATTTTTATAGAAACAAAAGAAAAAGAAAGAATTTTTCGTTTGTGACATCCTTTTCTGGTATATTGGAACGTATTTTGAGCAATGGATCTGACAATTTTCTCCAGAAAACCCAAATTATTGCTGAAATGCAGTGGAATGGGGTGAGAAGAGCCCATTCTTTATGGTGCAAGAGTCTAACACTCAACACTCATTTGCATCATGCTTATATTCCAGTCTCACACTTTGTCACCATGTCGAGTTTGGAGGAGCCGCTAGCCTTTGACAAGTTGCCAAGTATGAGCACTATAGATAGGATTCAGAGGTTTTCATCGGGTGCTTGTCGGCCGCGGGATGATGTCGGTATGGGACACCGCTGGCTCGAGGGAAGAGATTGCAGCACTTCAAACAGTTGCAGGTGAGTAGGTTTGATTGATCTTCGCATTTTTTTTATCATATTTTGTTGGAGGCATCTTCCATTCTTATACTCTTGAAACATCTGTTAACTTACAGTGATGATGATAAAAGCTTCGGTAAAGAGTCATTTCCGTGGAGAAGGCATACTCGGAAAATATCTGAAGGAGAACATCTACTTCGGAATATTACATTCTCAGGAAGGAATTCCATAGTTTCTGGGACTTTATGGGAATCCAAAAGTTTTCAAGAGCATAAGTATCACACATTTAGCAATGAGAATGGCATATTGCATTCAAGTAACAAGGTAATTTTCTTGATGGTGGAACATAGCCAGATTATTATTTTTTCGTTTTCTCTGTCTGTAAGATTTCTCTGTAAACATGTCTTCCAAATGATTCATCTTTTTAATTTCTGCTGAAAAGTTCCCAATACTAAACGACCATTTTCTTCTCTTATTCTGCATTTTTTGTATGAAATTCAGATTGTTAGAGGTGTACCGAAATTTGTGAAGATTGTAGAAGTTGGTCCAAGGGATGGCCTGCAGAACGAGAAAAATATAGTACCCACATCTGTCAAGGTGGAACTAATTCAGAGATTAGTTTCTTCTGGATTGCCCGTTGTCGAGGCTACGAGTTTTGTATCACCTAAATGGGTTCCCCAGGTAATGTTGTTATGCTGGTGTTTATAAAGTATAACTTTCCTGAAACTGTGTTATATGATCATTTGTTTGGTTTATCCTGCAGTTAAGCATATAGAGCAACCCCTTTGGAGAAATGGTTATTTACTGTACACAGACTTTTATAATTTCTCATAAAAATGGAAGTTCCCTTCATAGAATTAGCTGCATCTAAATAGTTTTCCAAGATGCAACAATTTAATTTTTCAGTTTGTTTTGTTGGATTTGCATCTCACCAGGATTGAATTTAGGAACCTCTGTTGGAAAAAATAGAACGGGTAAACTAATTTCCTATCACACCTCATGGAACAAAAGTTTACCTGAGTACGAGCTTGAGTACGAGTTGCCAAACTTCAAAACAAATATATATCTTGCTTTTGTGATCTTGCTTGTGCCTACAGCCAAATGAGCAACAAGCATACCATTTCTGTAAACCTCTTTTGGTTACAATGTATAACTATTGGTACAAGTAATTCAAATTGCTTTTGATAGGCAAAACAATGGAGATAGCCAAATTCCAAAATTCTGATTGTGTAGAGGAAGTATGGTACCATTTAGATTATAGAAAGAAGTTCTGTAATGATGCATATGTGAAACTAATTTGGGTGAGCAAAATATTTATACTATTTCGCCTTGTAGCTTGCAGATGCAAAGGATGTAATGGATGCAGTAAGTACTCTAGATGGGGCACGATTGCCGGTTCTAACACCAAATCTAAAAGTGTGTATCATAGATCTCTTAAGGCTGTCCAAAGAATTCTTGATTTCTTACTTCTGAACACCAACATGGAGTGCGTGCTTTTTTTAGGGCTTTGAAGCGGCTGTATCTGCAGGTGCTAAGGAAGTTGCAATCTTTGCATCTGCTTCTGAGTCATTCTCCTTGTCAAATATCAACTGTACCATTGAAGAGAGTCTCTTGAGATTTCGTGCTGTTACCACTGCTGCAAAGGAGCATTCGATTCCAGTCCGTGGGTACGTTTCCTCTGGTTTAAATGTTTGATGGTTCGTCACCTTAGCTAATTTTAAATGCGTTATGAACAAAAATACTGAGTGACTGGTGGATATGTTTGGTAAAATTTTAATCCATACGTCTAATAATCTTATCCTAGGGCCTGTATGACATACAATTCTTTTGAAAGGTGATAATTATGTTATGTTTATCTCAGTTCTGGTTTAATGTGTAGTAATATAGATTATGGACCCATTGAACGTTTTTTATTGTTCAAACTTCATTTACCATCAAGCTTATTCCAATTAGTTCAGTTCTGGTTTAATGTATCATATCATGGACCCATTTAATGGTGTTTGTGGTAGAATAAACCTGTTTTCCAATTTTCGACCCTACTATACCGCTTATAGCAGAAACAGGTCGTTCTAATTAATGTCCACGATTATTTTCTCAATGTTGAAGGTATGTATCTTGTGTTGTTGGGTGTCCAGTGGAGGGAGCCGTTCCACCCTCAAAAGTGGCTTATGTTGTGAAAGAACTCTATGACATGGGCTGCTTTGAGATTTCTCTGGGTGATACAATTGGAATCGGCACTCCTGGTAATATCTTTGCTGCAAATCTTGCCTAGTTTATTCAACTACACATGTGCACTCTGTGTGTATATATATATATATATAGGAGTGATAAACTTTGAAGACATTAAGCTGCTCATCTATTAGCCATAGATTTACTGTACCTAGCCTAGGACTGAATGCAGCAGAGTGAATGTTGTTTTAGGTGTGGATTTTCTAGGATTTGGATTGGGCATTTGGTTGAGTTAAAAGTCTCTCATTAATCAATTCTCTCTGTTTGGTGATTGAATAAGAAAAGTAGGTTTACAGCTTCTGTTCTTATATATGAATCAGGTTCTGTGGTTCCCATGCTTGAAGCCGTGATGGCAGTTGTGCCAGCGGAAAAGCTAGCTGTTCACTTCCACGACACGTATGGGCAAGCTCTTGCAAACATATTGGTGTCTCTCCAAGTACGTTAAGGAACAAAACAAGATTTGGTTATATATAAACTTTCTTATATGGGGTTTTGACATGTGTTGGTGAAAAAAACAGATGGGAATAAACATAGTAGACTCATCAGTCGCTGGATTAGGCGGTTGCCCATATGCAAAAGGAGCTTCAGGAAATGTAGCCACAGAAGATGTGGTCTACATGTTGAACGGTTTAGGTATCCAAACCAATGTTGATTTAGGAAAGCTTATAGCTGCTGGAGATTTCATCAGCAAGCATCTTGGCCGTCCAAACGGTTCCAAGGCTGCCGTTGCCCTCAACCGTCGGATCACAGCTGATGCCTCCAAGATATGAATGTTATTAGAGGATTCACATGTCTAAACTCATGAATATGAGACGAAAGAGAAAGCGAATATAACGTTTATATAAAGATGATATATGAATGGCTCATTGGTGTAAATGATGCATTGGAAGGCATGCGTTTATGGTTCTTTGGAATATAGTCATTATTGTCAAATCGGGTCTGTTCGGTAAGTTGTCGCTGCGTCAGCGATCGTGACCAAAAATTCAAACATCATCAGAAGCAAAACAAACGGCGGAGAATTGAAAAAGATGATGATGCGGTCATTGCCACCGGTGTTGCCAACATCGCAGGTGTAGCTGAAAAAAAAACAGTGTCCATTTTTGATGATTGCGTCAGTTGCTGCGATCACTTTTGCAACTTCACCGATGTTACTCTCCACAAACTGGGGGCTTAAATTACTTATTTTTTGTGTCCCCGATCGCTGACGCAGCGTCAACGTACCGAACAGACCCGATCAAACCAAACCATCAGACATTATATATCTTATTAAGTACCATATCTAGATGCATATTTAAGTGTCTAAATGAATCTATTAACATGCCTTTAGATCATTTGAAAACATAAATCAAGATTGATGTAATTAATTCAACGATCCTAGATCGATAGTCACTGATCCTAATTCCCCATTAGAAAAAGTAAAAACTAGTGATGACGCACTTAAAGACCAAATTAGAGATCTCACAACATCTTGTTACTTCAATCAACATACATTGAAGAGAGTACTCTTATGGCATCAATGTAAGAAGGATAATATAAAGAAGGTCGTTATGAGAGTCTCGATATGCCAAACCGATGCTTCTTGGATTGATCATGTACCCATCACTAGTCTTGGGTGGTGCCATATGGAGCAGATGGGACAAGAGATATTCGGGATGCAAGGCTACTGTAGAAACCTCTTGGATCTTCATTCCAAGATGGACAGAGTACTGTGGAATATGTCATAACGTTTCGTTTAGTTGTTTACAACCTCGTTTTACTCATTTGCTTTATATACTTGCTTTCTTATGTTTTCGTTTAGTTACTTTAAATTCCTAGCTACAAAACCGTGACACATAAAAACCCCATAAAAACCAATTAAGTCTATACACAATTTAGAAATCAATAGAAATCAGTAGCACTCAAATCTCTGTGGATTCGATCTTTTAAATACTACTGATTTTGATGTGCACTTATAGCTTTTGCTTAAGGGTAAAACTTGCTAAGTCAATTCCCGTCACACCAGTCTTTAACATCTCAACACATTACACTAAACATATTATGAGATATTTGAACATATTTCATCATGTTCTATTTACACCAAGAGGGCCTCAGAAGCCAAAACTACGAACTAGTTATTATCATTAAACACCTTGTTTCGAAATAATACTTGCGATATAAAGAGACAACTCATAAGTCAAATCCGAGAAATAAAATGGATAAAGCCATCCAGGCATATATTCAGAACAAAACAAAAACTAAGAGAAAGTCTAAAGGAAAGACGTGTCGTAAAGACCTTACAACAATGACAAAAACAACGACTTCTCTGGACGATCCGTTTCAACATTCACCTCGATAGAAAGGTTGTTAACACCAAGAGTGTTGACATTGGATGAATCAGGCTCGGTGGCACCAACGCTAGCCGCAGTAGACTCCATCGGCTCGTTACCAAGGAGAGAGCCCACAGAGTCCACCGAAACAGGGGAGAGTTTTAGCTCGTTCCTCAAACAGGTGGCAATTCTCTCAAACTCTTCATATGCGCCAACTAGCTCAGCCCTCCATCTGGTCAACTTCGCCGCCTCGGCCTCGATAGTCGGAGCATCCTCTTTACGAAGAAGATCGATAAGCTGCCAATTACAGTCGACCTTGTTGGGGTCGGTTTTCATCTAGCCGATATCAACTGTGGAAACGACTAAGTAAAGAGTGGTGAGCCAAAAAAGTAGAGAGGCGAAAGAGTGGAGAAGCGAAAGAATGGAGAGGCGAAATCTAAACGCCTTGTCGCCTCATCGGCATTTGAACGCCTCGTCGCCTCGTCCGAGATGAAAATCTAAACACCTCGTCGGCAATGGAGAGGCGACAAGGCTAAAGAATGGAGAGGCGAAAGAGTGGAGAGACGAAAGAATGGAGAGGCGAAAGAGTGGAGAGGCGGAAGAATGGAGAGGTGAAGGAGTTGAGAGGCGAAAGAGTGGAGAGGCGAAAGAGAGACAAAATAATGGAGAGCCGAACAATTGGAGAGTCGAACAAGCGAAGCATATCACCTCGGCACAACTTGCCTCAGCCGAACCGAAACCGATCACCTCGACACAACTCGCCTCGGCCGAACCAAAGCCGATCGCCTCGGCATAACTCGCCTCTGCCGAACCGAAGCTAATCGGCTCGCAACAACTTGCCTCGTCCGAACTGAAGCTGATTACCTCGCCACAACTTGCCTCGACCAAAATGAAGCACTGAAAATAGCATTCATAGAGGCATAAATATCCTTTCGAAGGTTTATCGAGACGATCGAGGTCGCCCAGAACGACGAGCTTTATATCACTAGAAATACCACAAGATTTCTGCATCGACGCGAGACTTAGGCGTCGACCTCGTCTTCATGGAGCACGAATCTCCATCTTCTGTGACACCAGCCAATTCGTTCTAATGACCTCGCTTCTTGTCCGTAGCGTGAGTTTGGCGTCTGATGTATTCTTCTTGCAGCTCGGGGACCTCGATCTCCGTGTGCGATGAGCTGGGTGGAACTAGAGCTCCGGATCTAACGACCTACCCCGGTCAAGGTGACGAACTCAGCAAGACGAACTCTCGGTCTGCTCGGACGACCTCCGAATCTTCTTTGCTCGAGGAGCCATGAAAACTTATAATAAATTTTAAGAAAAACCCTAATTGATCGAAAAAAGAAGAATCAAAGAACACAAGAGGAAGAGGCCGCTGATCTATGAGTATCTTTGAGCGAATTCTTCAAGCCAGATCCGAAATTATGAGTTTCGAGGTGTTTGCGGATGATCTTCGAACATGATCTTCGAGTGAGATCCGAAAAACAATGGGTTCTTTGAAGATTCGAAGAAAAAAAAAACACAAAACCAAGATTTTGGAGAAATATTTCGAAAAACTCTTTTGAATTGAAGAGAAAACAAAAAAAAAGTAAAGTAACAAAAACAAATTTGAGAGCAATCGTAAACAAATGTGAGAGAGAAACTTGAAAAAACTAAGAGTAATAAGGAGAGAGGAAGAATTATCTTTTATGCTGAGTTGAAAATGTGAGAATTAATGAAGGAGAGTCAACATGCTTTTATAGAGGGAAAGGAGTATCTCAAANAGTAGAAAGAGAAAATAGTGAGTAGTTTTGGAGAGATTGTGTCTCCGGGAAGACATAAGAGAGTGAAATTAGGAGTATGTTTAAATATAAAATTAATAAAAGTTAAGTGAAATGATGAAAGAGAAGGTATGAAGTTGAGTAAAAGGATGAGAGAGTGTATTTTTAATATTTTTTTATCTGTGAGACATCACATTTTATGTGCAATGTGGATGGTCTAAGAGTAATAAGGAGAGAGGAAGAATTATCTTTTATGCTGAGTTGAAAATGTGAGAATTAATGAAGGAGAGTCAACATGCTTTTATAGAGGGAAAGGAGTATCTCAAAAACCGAGGAGCATTAACAACAAATTGATTGTTTAGATTCTCTGCGCCAAAACAAAGATTTTCCGAAAAATCTCGTCGCATATTCGATTAAGATTAGAAAAAATATTGAAGATTCTTGTAGTTTGGATATGCGCCGACCTCGGTTTCCGGAGATCTCGTAGTTCATCGAATTCAACACTTCATCCGAAGAACTGGGGGCGGCTAACTGTTGGTGTCGGGTTTCACCCCACTGAGCTCGGCCCATTTATATTCAGAAAACCCTACCAAGGCCGAAGAAAATTTATGGACTTTTTTTTTTCGACAAATCAAATATATTGATATCATAAGAAGAGTACAAGATATAGAAACATTGTCAAAACAACAGTTAACGCAAATAAAAGAAATTGAAATAATTTCGATGAAGAGGTGGAGAGTAACCATGCTTTCCTTTCAGAAGTTTTATAGGCTAACAGATAAAATCTGTTATGTCCCCCCCCCTTCATAAACTATTTCTTGGCTATCATCTCTTGGATGAAACTCCAAAATGCACTCGGCATTACCTTGATAAATAAGACTAAACTAAATGTTGTTGGTGATGAATCTGAAACTTGTCTCCTCGTTGAAATCAAAATCTTTAATGATTCCGGTAAAGTCTCTTTGTGTTTATGTTGGAGGATACGTTGATTTTGTATCGAGAAAAGAAACAGAAAATACTACATCTTCGGAATCCAGTAGTAATCAAAACGATGAAGCATCTTCTCTCCTATCTTCGGCCATACCCGTTTTCTTCTCATCGAACAATCCTTAACACCAGAAACGTTTGCCCTTGGATCCCAGATCCGTGCTTGAAATCCCCTTCTCAATTTGGAGAGATTCAAATCAGAGTCACAGATTTTTCGATAAAGGAATCGAAACGTTTCAAAGATGAACTGACGGAAGCCAATCGGAAAATTCTCAAATGGAATGAAAGCAACACAAATACTCATGGACCGTTGCCGGATTATGGTCGGAAAGAGACTCTCCCGGAAAGAGAGAAAGAGAAAGAGACTTTGAAATTGAAACTTCAAAATCATCGATCTAGTTTTATTTGAGAAATAAACCTAACTACAAACAAACAAAAGAAAGAAAGAGTACGACCGACGCCGGAGCCGACGTCGGCCGGTGGTCGTGTCAAAGAGAAGAAAACGGTTTGTTTTCGTAAGAGAATCGCCCCTTTGGGAGAGAAGAGAGAAAGCGGTGATAGACTCAACATATATTATTCAGACTAAGTGTGGAGCCGTCACAGTTCAACCCCGTTAAGAAAGCAAGCCTTACTAAAGAAGATAGATGAATTTTGACTAAGTCTCAACTCTCCCGTAGACATCGGAGCGAAGACACATAACCGTTTGACCAACTCGCCAAGTCGTCAGGATATCTCGGAATGTGCAGGTGGGCACCGCAGATGTAGGAGCACGTGCTAAATGACGATCTTGGAAAGAGATTCACGCGGGCGTCTATAAAAGCAGAAGAAAGGACCTATTTGGAGCACGCACACATTAACTCAGAACTCGTCATTACGATTTAAACACTTAGTTTATGCATTTCATCTTTTATTCTTTTAACAAATATCTACGTTCCCTTATTTTTAATCTTATTTACAATCAACCGTTTAGTTTATGGTGGTGCTATTTGGCATTCACATGTCTGCAACCTTATACATTCTCATTATCATTCACATTCTCTGGTTGCTGTCCAACAAACAAATGCCGCTTCATGGCTCACGACCATGACCCCCGCGACAAGAATTGACCATATTGGCCATACACACTTTTTATCATTATCATTCTCATTATCTTCAAAAAATAATAGTCATGCATTCTTTTTCTTTACCATTTCTATTTACTTTTAAAATTTCCATCTTATAAGTTCTTACTAACATGTTTGAATGATGCAAATGAAGACGTATTCATGTACAAAAAATCAAAATTATTTACTCATGATTCATCCAACATCACACATCCATCTATCGATTAAACTCCCTACGCCTATTAATAAACTAAATAAAGTATTAGAGAAATTCTCAGAACATATACCCACCTTAGTCTAGTAGAACCTGGAAAAATGACGATTGGATCAGTTGGAGGAACACCACTTATAAGAACAACACTTTCAAAGCTGCCTCGGAAACGCGCGCTTAACTCGACAACCAGATGTTGGAATCTCGATCCCACCGTTGAAACTATAGACATCATTACCCTGAAGCTATCTACCAAAGGTTTTCTCTATCTGACTTCACACGAGTCCCTTGAAGTTGCTGCGTTGGAGCAGATTTTATGGGTTGCAGGATGACAGCGCATATGATACTTGCGCAGAAAGAAAGCCTCGTCGTAGCTTAGCCTTAACTCCGATGACAATGCCGCTTGCTTTTATGGCTTCCTTGAAACGACATGTTACGAGAGACACCTTGGTAAAGGTATAACTCCCTGTGGATCTGATCGTAATCCTCTCAACCAAACCTCTACTTGAACACAGATTTTTGTGGGTTTCAGACAGCCCAAATTTGAACAGCTTCTGCTCATTCTTGCGCAGGAAACAAGGCTCGCCACCGTCTGACCTGAACTCGAATAACGACGCCGTCAACTCCGGTGGCTTCATTGACACGAGTTCTTTCTAGAAAATCTACATGTCAGACCTGGCTTGCTCAGATCCGTCTGGAATCTCTTTCTCAAAATTGTTATCTTTTTCTTCTTCCTCTTCATCTCTGCTTTGCTTTGGCTCGCCTCTCGTCACTCCAATCTGCTTTGTTTCCTCTTTTCCTTACTGACAACAACCAGATCTAACCTTTCTCAACTCTTATCTTTTGCGGTGGCGATGGTCCATTCTTCCTCCGCGACGTCTTGGCCTCCGATTATGTTTTCTCGAGACTTGTTCTCCTTCCTCTTATTTATGTGATGTCTTTGCCTCCTCTCTTTCTCTCTGTCGTTAAACTCCTCCTCCCTCTCTCTCTCTCTCTCTTCTCTCCTTTCCCCCTCACGGCTTCTCCTCTCCTCTCTCCCTTCTTCTTCCTTTCACAACTCTTTCTCCTCTTCCTCTTTTTCTTATTTCTCCTCCTCTCTCTGCCTCTTACGGCTGGTCCCTTCTTTTCTCTCCTTTTTTTTTTGGTTCCACTATTTAGGGTTTTTGTTTAGGGACTAATTATTTAGGTTTAGACTATGGGCTTTGGCTTAACTAGGAGTTAAATATGAATTTGGGCCTTTAGGATTTAGGTTTTAAAAATGAAATAAAAATTGGACCAAAACCTAATTATTGGGATGTCACAATCTGTTTGTCAACGAATGTCGTTTTCTCACAAAAGTTTCCATCTTTGTGACTCCCAAAAAGCAGGACTTTGTCGTCGAGATTGGTTCCTATTTGCTTTCAATTTATTCTTTTGAGGTTTGACAGCTTTCTTTGTCTTCATACTTTGTTTATGTAACATCATGATCCCTCTTTCTCGAAGGAACCGACGAATCGGTCATACCACTCTTAGCTCTGTATCTATATATATAAAGTTAGCTTTGCTCTCTTATGGTGATGACACCTCATCATCCACATATATGCTAACTCATTTAATATTTAATTTTAATAATTTAATTTGTCAAAACTTTAATATACATATTAACTATATATTTTATTAAATTATGCAAGGAATTTGAAATATCATTTTCATATTTATATCATGAAAACTTAAAAAAATCAACAAAATTTATTGAAAGAATAATAGATTTAAAATTTTGAGTTTTACTAATATATTACACACTTTATTATAGTTACAAAGTTAAAATTTCATATCGAAAAGATGTTTAGTGAATGTATATTATTTGATCCAAACTAATAGTAGACAATATATATAATATTAATGTAACATATATCATTCACATGTATGAAACATCATTTTGATATTTAATTTTCATAATTTAATTAGTTAAAATTTTGATATACGTATTTACTATACATTTTATTAAATTATGCAAGGAATTTGAAAGATCATCTTCATCTATATATATAAAGTAAGCTTTTCTCTCTTCTCATGATGCCACCTCATCATCCTAAAAATTTAATACACATATTAAATACATATATTAATTATAAATTTGGTTTTAACATTATAAAAAGAATTTGAAAAGACATTATTCATATTCTAAATTAAACCAGAAAATAATAAACTTAAACTTATATGAATATAGTTCTTTGAAAGAATAACATGTTTAATAAATTTGGTTATCATAATATATTTTAACTTTTATAAATATTTCATTAGGTTAAGTTGTATCGCAAATATTATAAAAAAAACTAAAATATCAAACAAGTCCTAACAATTAAAAAAATAAGGTAAATATGTAACTAAATTCATAAAGCAAAATATAAGTTGGCAAGTTTTACATATAATAAAGAGACAAATAAATAAAATTTAGGTATACTTAACATAATAATTGCAATTATACATAACTATGAAAAATCGAATAAGAGCCAAAAAAATTAAGAAACATATTAAAAGTATTTACACAAAAATATAAATTAAATTTGAAAATTTAAGATCGTTGTGTTTTGTGATATTATTT
>PKML01064726.1:85281-127423 GCA_002933935.1 Eutrema yunnanense | reverse complement strand
AATTACCTACGATTTTACATCGATTTCACAACGATTTTACAACGAATCTAAAAATGTTTACATCGACTTTACAACGATATTAAACATGTTTACCTAACTGAACACCGTGAACTTAAAACGTGCTCACCTAACTCACTAATCGTTGGGAAATCGATGTAAATCTCAACTTATAATAATCATTGCAAATTCGTGGGTAATTTTACCACGATATTGCAACGAATCATATAAACCTTGGGAAATCGTCGCTATATTACAACGATTTTACGACGATTCTGATAATAGTCGTAAAGTCGTCGGTAATCGTTGTTAAATCGTCGCTAATTAGCGACGATTTTACAACGAAAGTTTTCGTCCCAAATTTGCGACGATTTTACGACGTCTTCAAGAATCGTCGTAAAGTCGTTGGAAAAACGATTTCAATTTGCAACGAAATTAAATCGTCGCAAAAATTCGTTGCAAAATGCCTGTTTTCTTGTAGTGAAAAGCGGATTCAAAGATGGGATTATGGATATAAGATGATCCAAGTTCAATTCATGATAATCATTTACTCAAACAAGCTAATCTCTAGGCATAAGACCCTAAACTTGACTAATTCTCTTTCAAACAATTAATCACTATGCTAATCACCTAATCCATTAACAAACTCTCATTTGTGGATCATTGATTATCAAGTATTAAGTTTATATAAACAAGATCAACCAAAGATACACCCTAGACAACTATTATCATAGGTTAGGAGCATAAATCTCTTGAATAGTTCATCAAGGCATTTCATCAAACACTTGGTGTGCATGAAATACCTTATGATCTAGATCCACTTTCTCAAGCTAGATCTAGCCTTAAGAACACTAAACAAGAAGGGATATAAGAAAATCTAACCCTAACCACCATGAATCAAGCCTTGGATCATCCTAATATACCCCATCTCTAAACCCTAAAAGATTACTCAAGACCCATTAAGAACCACCCAAAATCGATAGTGATGGGGGTTGAATCCATGGATGGATGATGAATAATCAAGATAGAAGATAGATAGATGCAAGGAGTTTATGGAAATAAACACTAGATTGCATAAAACAAAGGGTCCCTCTTACAAATCTCAAGCTCTCTCTCAAAGGTAAGGGGTTTTGACTTAAGAAAAAGCATAAAAATTGAAATTATGTTTAGAATGTCTTTAAATAAAAAAGTGGGCGACCGGGTCAACCTGGAACAAACCGGATATTGATCCGGTCGGATTTTGGATCGTGTTTTCTATACCAGCCAAAACGGGTCCGGTATAGATGGCCGGTATGAGGTGTCGTGGTCGAAGGTGATGCCGGTCGGATTATAGCCGGGATGCATAGCCGGTAAACTTCCTGGTGGGGTGAAAGTCGGACACCGGGCCAACGCGCCGGATGTGATTTGCCCGGAACGGATGTATCCTTGGCGGTATCTGCGTCTTCGGCAAAAGGTTCCATGCCGGGTGAGTTAGGGCCGGTACGTGCGTCCGGTAATTCTTTTGCCCGAGTCTTCATGCCAATGTTGGTTGGATTAGCGGCGGTGTGCTTGGCCGGTATGGTGAGAGCAAGGTGGAGTGAGAAGGCCTTTGATGCCGGGTGAAATGGAACGGGTACGCATGGCCGGTATGGTGAGTGCGATCCACCTTTGCTTCTAGGCGTTGCCTTAAGGTCCCAAGCCAAGTGTGAACTCCTCCAAAGTCTTCAAAAACCTCCAAAATACCTAAAAGAAACTCCAAAACATGCAAGACTCTCTAGGACCTAGTATGAAATCCCTAAACTCTAAATGAGACAAAACAAATAAGAAATGCAATGAAACTATATGCGTATGAGATAAAACCTAAGCTAAATGAAAGCATAGAAGGGACAAAATATGGGAATATCAACTCCCCCAAACTTACTCCTTTGCTTGCCCTCAAGCAAACAAATAAGAACAAGTAGAGGGAGGTTTGAAAGTGGGAACTCAAATCCACAAGTAGCACAAAAGGAAATCACATTCGACGTCCAAGTTTGTAGTTCTAAAATGCACAAGTGAGTCTACTCCAAAGGAGTTAGCCATTCATATTTCATCATGTATCAAATCCAAACCCCAATCTACACAAGCAATCATATTCTCCAACCCCTTAACATTCATTAGTGGTGTAACCATGAATCATGTTTATGCAAGGTCAAATCGAATTTGTTTGGCTAAGGGTTTGGTTATGAGATGAAAGTGATCTCATTATCATGCATGGGTAATCAAGTGCAATGATCTCTCATGGAATGAACAAACTTTAGCAAAATGCTAAAGGTAAAAGGCAACATATGCATATAAGGGAGAATTCCCATCTACCCAAATGCCTAGAGTGTCTCTAATCCTAAAGCTTTCTAACCCGTTGTGCCCACATCATAAGCTACATTTTTCATCCCAAGGCATTTTGCCTTCTCAAACCCACACATGCTTCTTGTGTTTTCGCTTCACCTTCTTCTCACATTGGGGATCGACTTCTTCTTCCTTGATGTCATGGTTTGGTGCTTTCTTGTTTTGACTTAGCTCTTCTTTTCTTCATTTTTGTTCACGCCTCTCCTCATATTTAATGCTTGGGCCTTTTCGGCTTTCTTCTTTTTCCTTGAGTCTTTTTGGGCTATCTTATTCTTAGAGCTAGTCTTGTTATTTTCTTTTTGCACCAACCAATCTATATAAATCCGATCCCCTTTTCCTTTCCCCTTTTTCATCCTTTCCAATCCACATTACCATTCCGAACATACATATTTGCCAAGTTTCGAACCGTTCCCCCAAACTTGAATCAAGAACCGCCATCCTAACTAGCATATTCCTAGATTAACTCCGTGATGATGGAGCTAAGTCTACATGAGAATTCTCTCTTGTCCCCCTAAACCTAACACGTTTTGCCAAGTTTTTTCGAAAGAAAGGCCTCACAATTCACACACTAATAACAATGGCTAGAAAGAAAGTTGAGGTTAAGGTAGGGAAAACCATTCCAATGATGGGATATGGCTACTTGGATAAACAAGAGTGGTAAAAATGGAAAATATTATCCAAGTATGTATAAGTGATCCACGAATTCATTCAAAATTGAATAAACACAATAACTACAAGTCAAGATTAGGGTTATCACTTAGATGAGGTTGGATGCAATTCAAGCATGCTTCAATCAAGGCAAATATGATGATACATGAGAACTAAGAATGGTGCATCTTTACTTTCATACTCATTTAAATGCATCAAACAACTACGAACTTGAATTAATTTCTTAAAGTGCTACCCTACAAGGAAGATTCATTATTATTCTCATGCATATGCAATGAATCCTAAGTATGCAAGACTCAATGTACAAATGAAAATGCAACCTAAATGACTTCTTTTTGCGTTTCAATTTTCAAAATATTTCAATTTTGAGTTTTTTTTAATGCCTTAGATGAATGCATGAGACTCAAAACGCAAAACTCAAAATAAGACACAATAAATGATATTAGATACCGGTCCCTCTCCCAAACTTAAAACGCACCGTCCCGGTGTGAGATAAATTAAAGGAAGAGACCCAAAAACAATAAAATAAAATGCTAGACTCAAGTAAAAGAAAAACTATTTACAAGGTTTTGGAGTGCTACCTCAAAAGCTTTCGGATGGGGAAGGAGACCCCATCGAGTATGAAGGATTGATAGAGCACGGAGACTGTGTCCTCATTGCCTTCCTCTTGGGCTCTCTCACCTCGTAGGAGGATGGAATGTACTCGTCGTCGTGAATCACCAACTCTCCTCCATGTAGTTGAAGACGTTGGTCCAACGGTTTAGAACGTTCTCCAATCTCCTCTTGCTCCACCATGCTCGGCTCTCCTTGGCCGCGAGAGGAGCTAGCCCCTCCTTTCTTCCCCTTGAGCTCTCTAACCGTGTCCTTCAAATCCTTGACCGCCTTTACCAACTTCCGGATTGTCTTATCTTGCCACTTGCACCAACGTTGAAGTAACCTCGTTTGGTGGTGTGCATGTCTAGTGGCAACGTCCGGCATCCTCCCATCATAAGGAGCAAAGCAATACCGTGGCCATCATCCTCATTGGCGTCTTTATCACCTCGTTCATGGAACATAGCTTCCAATGAGAAGGGTTAGCCACGTGCAAAAAATTGGCAAGCTTGGTCTTTATGAGAATGGTTAGCCACGTCAAAAATTCCACCAAAACCCATGTTGGTGAAAATCGTTTTCACATCCTCAAATATCCCCATCTTCTCAAGTACGACCTTGTCCGAGAATTTTGTCTCCTCGAATTTCATCGCCTTGAGCTTCTTGGCATACTCACTATAGGTAGGGACTCTTGGCTTAGGCTTGGGGACTTTCTTCTTCTTTTTCACTTGCACCACGTCTTCCACATTGTCTTCTTTCTCATTAGCAAGCGTCGCCTTTCTCCTCTTTTCTAGGCCTTTAGTGCATTCCACTAGTGCTATCTCTCTCTTTTTAGTCGGTGGACTTGAAACTTTGATTGGGTTGCTTGTTGTCCTCATGGTACCTACATTGTCTCAAAGAATGTATAAGTTCCAGGAAACCAAGATACAACATTTGTCATTACCAAACAAAGGCAAACATGAGACAAAGAGGATAGTGCTCAATTTGCAAAAAGACAATCAATTTCTCATTGGCAGAATTGAGTATGCCAATTAAGTGCTCCAAGAACTCATTCAAATCTCCAAGGTTGCAACTTTTAGCACAAGACACCAAAATCGATTTTCTTGGTTCAAAAATCCAAATTTCTTAAGTGCATCACAAATTAGCATAAGAACTACCAAGCCTAGCCATTTCGAACCTAATCCCAAGGTTTTTATTCAAGTGAAAGTACTACCCAAACAAAGTCATGAGATTTTTCACTTATGAGTAAGTTCTTGAATTTTTCATGAAACATTTGAGTAAAATACCTTAGGGATCCAAGATTTAAATAGAAAACCGTGGGTAGATCCAGAAAGAGGATGAAAAATCCAGAATTTAGCAACGTGAATCACGATTTTTGGGTAAGAAATGAGAGAGTTATGAGTAGATGAAGATTGAGAGAAGAAAGAGTGGTCATGGCCGCGATTTTGGAGGAAGAAGACTTACATGGCGGTCCATTGGGTAATAGATCTAAACTATGGACCGTTGGACAAAGGCCCGGACTGATGGTCAATATCAAACCCGGGCAAAACATGGTCGGTATGCACGTCCGGTGTGCGTGTGCGCAAGCTATGCTCGGATCACGTACCGGGCAAGACACGTCCGGGATTCATGCACGGTGTGCATCAAGTTTTCATGCTGGGCTCGGATTACGTCACTAAGTTCGATGTTGGTTACCGCATTCAAGCGAGGGTAACATCGTCGAGAGGGATTGAGCCTCCGTCTTCAACGATTTCTTTGGCATGGTATGCTTTGAGTCTTTGGCCATTTGCAATGAATTCTTGGCCAGTCTTGTTCACAAGTACCACGGCCCCATACGGCCTCACCTCCTTGATCTCAAACGGTCCGGACCATCTTGACTTGAGCTTCCCAGGAAAGAGCTTCAACCGGGAGTTGAACAATAGCACTAGGTCTCCAACTTTGAAGTCCTTTCGCAAGATCTTCTTGTCATGGAACGCCTTGGTCTGTTCCTTGTAGATCTTTGAGCTCTCATAGGCCTCTAGCCTAATCTCGTCTAACTCTTGGAGTTGAATCAACCGCCTCTCTTGTGCGGTCTTTAGATCGAAGTTGAGAAGTTTTACCGCCCACAAGGCCTTGTACTCTAACTCAACCGGCAAGTGACAAGCTTTACCATAGAGAAGGTTGAACGGGGTAGACCCTATCGGTGTCTTGAAAGCGGTTCGATAAGCCCACAACGCATCATCAAACTTGTTGGACCAATCTTTTCTTGAACTTCCAACCGTCTTCTCTAGAATGGCTTTGATTTGCCGGTTGGTAAGGCGTGGCTACCTTATGCTTGACCCCATGCTTCTTAAGTAGACCCTCGAATACCTTATTGATGAAGTGACTCCCTCCGTCACTAATCACGACCCGTGGAACCCCAAAACCGTGGGAAGATTATGGTCTTGAACAACTTTAGAACAACTTTCGCATCATTGGTCGGGCTTGCAATTGCCTCGACCCATTTAGACACATAATCTACTGCCACCAATATATATTGGTTCCCATAAGAAGAAGCGGAAGGATCCATGAAGTCTATCCCCCACACGTCAAAGACTTCCACCTCAAGGATCGGATTTTGGGGTAGCTCATCCCGTTTACTAATGCTTCCTTTCCTTTGGCAAGCATCACACCTCGATACAAACTCTTGGGCGTCCTTAAACATCGTTGGCCACCAAAACCCCGCTTTTAGAACCTTAGCAACCGTCTTGAAAGAAGCGAAGTGACCTCCATACGACGAACCGTGGCATTGCATCAAGGTACCACCAACTTCTTCCTCGGGGATACATCTCCTATATAGCTTGTCCTTGCAAAGAGTATACAAGTAAAGGTCATCCCAATAGAACCGTGTGATGTCCCTAAAGAACTTCTTCCTTTGATATCCATCCAACCTTGGTGGTTCTCTCCCGCAAGCTAGATAGTTGACATAATCCGCATACCAAGGGAGTTTGTCATCTTCTAAACCGTTATCACTCTCAATACCTTTCACGGCTTCAATCCCTTTCCTCAAGACACTAACAACCATGAGACTCTCCTCGGGGAGCTTGTCATCTATTGAAACTAGGTCCTCAATCCTCAACCTTGATAGGTGATCCGCGACCCCGTTCTCAATACCTTTCTTATCCACAATTTCCATATCAAACTCTTGCAAGAGCAAGATCCATCGGAGTAGTCTTGGTTTTGTGTCCTTCTTGGCATGGATGTATGATATACTCATATATTGCATGTTTTAGCATGCATCTCACTTAGAGTTTTGTGTCATTTACATGCATAATCATGGTTTTATCTTGTATTTAGGTCTCATTTAGAGATTAGGACATATTTCATTAGGTCTAGTGAGTTCTTGCATGTTTTGGAGTACTTTCTAGGTGATTGGAGGCAATTTGGGCATATTTGGAGAGTTGGACCAAAGTAGAGTGCAAGGTCCATCTGATACACCGGAAATATATGGCTGGACTGATACCCTCCAATATGAATCAGCTTGGATAACCTTCATGAAAGCTGTAGAGGAGTGAGTTAGCTAGCTACTGGAATTGGAATCAGGGGATTTGGACTTGTGGTTTGGAAGATATGGCCGTTTTACTGAAGACAAGTCCGTCTGGCCGAGACAGTTTATTCAACACTGATGTGTGACATCGGTATTGAAGCCTCAGGGGAATACACTGATGTCACACATCGGTGTAACAGCTCGGTATTGCCTCTCTGAAGTGACCAGGAGCAAAAAAAACCTTAGCACCGAGGTCCAACACCGATGTGTGACCTCGGTGTTGGACATTTCTCACCCGAACCAGCCGACCTCTTCCAAATTTTCTCAAAGATGTGGCTAGACGGAGACCTTACAATCCGATTCAGCTTCAACTGCCTTTATAGAAGTTGTTGAGGAGTGAATCAGCTTTACACAGGACTTTGATCATAAGGTTTTGGCACAAATACACTCTCTTTCTTCTTAGGCGCTTTTTGAACCACGGCCTTGGTCTTCACCTCTTCAACATGTTTTCCCTTGTCTTGACCTCTCACTACCACGTCCTCAACCAAATCTTCATCTTCTTGAAGTTCCACCCCCCCCCACTTTGGTTCTCAAAGTCCACGTTGAGAGTAGAAAGGACATCTCTTGCGGGTAAGACCGTGCAACTTCTTAGGGTGATAGCGTTCACATATTCCTTACGGGTTTACCGGGTAAAGTGCCTTGAGCACGTGAAGAAGATGAGGCGTCTTTGGTCTCCATGTGTTTGTCCTTGGAGTTTAAAGCCTCAATCTTGTTGTTGAGGTCGGTGTAGGAGTAATCTACCTGTGTATTGATCTCCGCTTGTCCCTTTAGTAACTGTTGGAACATGGAGTTCAAGTCAAATTCTTGTGGTTTAGACGTTTGTTTGACCTTGTGGCACAAACCCTTGATTTTGGGCTTGAAAATCGGGGAGAGCTTTGGGTTGGAATCCACTTTAGTTCCCTTGGAATTGGTTCCTTGGGACATAACCTTGTTGGTTGTTGTTAGAAGCTTGGCCTTGAGATTGGAATTGCTTTTGTGGGACTCCTTGAGCTTGATTGGATTGTGGAGGGTAGACTTGTGGTCTTGTGGATTCTCAACATTTGTTTTCCGGTAAGAGAAGTTGGGGTGGTTCCTATAGTTTTGGTTGAACCATTGTCTTTGGTAGTTCCCTTGGTTCCCCATGTAATTCACCTCCTCTTGGGTGTTCATGTCCACGTTCTCCTCTTGATAGCAACCTTGATTCTCATCATAAGCATCCACAAAGCTAACCGACTTTTGAGAAGACACTAGGAGTTTATCAATCAAGTTGGCTTGCTTGTCCATCATGGAGGCTTGCTTATCCAACTTTTTATTAAGCACTTCATGTCCTTGGCCCGCCTGTTCTCATCAAATTCACTCGTGGTCCTTGTGGTGCGGTCATAATCGTCGCCATAGGTCCCGTCACTTTGGGCCAAGTTCTCTACTAGCTCCATTGCTTCCTCAACATCCTTAGCCAATAAGTTACCGTTTGATGCCGTGTCAAGTAGCATTCGGATCTTAGGCAAGGCACCTCGGTAGAGAGTGCTAAGGAGAAAGGCATTGCTAAAGCCATGATGAGGGCATTGAGAAGTGTAGCTTCTAAATCTCTCCCAAGCCTCGTTGAAAGACTCATTGGACCTTTGTGTGAAGCTTGAGATCTCATTGCGAAGCTTGGCAGTTCTAGCCGGTGAAAAGAATTTGGCAAGAAACGCACGTTTTCAACAATCCCACGAGGTGATAGATCCTTGGGGTATGTTATTTTTCCATTGGTGAGCCTTGTCACCTGAAGAGAACGGGAAGAGACGAAGCTTGAAACCATCTTCGGAGACCCCATTGATCTTAGTGAGACCACATATCCGGTCAAATTGGTCTATGTGGTCTAATGGATCCTCCATTGAGAATCCGTGAAACTTGTTGGCTTGAACCATGTTGATCACCCCTAGTTTCACTTCAAAGTTGTTGTTTTCCACCGGTTGAGCTTGAATGCCTTGCCGGTTTTTTTGAGCATTAGCGGCGTCACCTTCTCCAATAACGTGTCTAGCTCTTGGTGGATGGTTTGGACTGTTTGGTTGGTGATGGTTTTCATTGCCACCACCTCCTTGGCTGATCCCATTCCCACCGTTCCCTTGGTGGGGAATGTTAACATGAATGTTCCCAAGTGGAATATCATGAAAATCTTCCATTTCGTTACCAACTTCTTCTTGTACTCTCATTCGGTTTCGTCTTGCTCTTGAACCTCTCTCAAGTTGATCAATGTCGTCCCTTGGTTCTACGAGGTTAGCATTGCCACGGGAACGGTTATGCATGCACCTATAGAGAGAAAGAGCAATAGGAAGTAAAGAAGATTAGTAACTTGGTAGAAAATAAGGCTTAATCTCACAAAGAGCCTAAATCTCAAAGTTAAAATCAAATCCCAATATGGCAACGGCGCCAAATTGATACTAAGACTTTTCGGTCTTAAAGAGGTATCAATAACTCTAAATACAAGTAGTATACGAGGTTGTCAATCCGTATTAGGAGATGATTCTAAGCATTAAGAATACAAGGAACCTATGTAAGTTAAGCTAATCAAAAGGGTTTTGTGATTAAGTATCCAACTCAAAACAAGTAAAGTAACTAAACAAGATGTAAATCAATAAGCAAAAGCGGATTCAAAGATGGGATTATGGATATAAGATGACCCAAGTTCAATTCATGATGATCATTTACTCAAACAAACTAATCCCTAGGCATAAGACCCTAAACTTGACTAATTCTCTTTCAAGCAATTAATCACTATGCTAATCACATAATCCATTAACAAACTCTCATTTGTGGATCATTGATTATCAAGCATTAAGTTTATATAAACAAGATCAACCAAAGATACACCCTAGACAACTATTATCATAGGCTAGGAGCATAAATCTCTTGAATAGTTCATCAAGGCATTTCATCAAACACTTGGCGTGCATGAAATGCCTTATGATCTAGATCCACTTTTTCAAGCTAGATCTAGCCTTAAGAACACTAAACAAGAAGGGATATAAGAATATCTAACCCTAACCACTATGAATCAAGCCTTGGATCATCCTAATATACCCCATCTCTAAACCCTAAAAGACTACTCAAGACCCATTAAGAACCAACCAAAATCGATAGTGATGGGGGTTGAATACATGGATGGATGATGAATAATCAAGATAGAAGATAGATAGATGCAAGGAATTTATGGAAATAAACACTAGATTGCATAAAACAAAGGGTCCCCTTACAAATCTCAAGCTCTCTCTCAAAGGTAAGGGTTTTTCACTTAAGAAAAAGCATAAAAATTGAAATTAGGTTTAGAATGTCTTTAAATAAAAAAGTGGGCGACCGGGTCAACCCGGAACAAACCGGGTATTGACCCGGTCGGATCTTGGGTTGTGTTTTCTATACCGACCAAAACGGGTCTGGTATAGATGGCCGGTATGAGGTGTCGTGGTCGAAGGGTTGATGCCGGTCGGATTATAGCCGGGATGCATAGCCGGTAAACTTCCTGGTGGGGTGAAAGTCGGACACCGGGACAACGCGCCGGATGTGATTTGCCCGGCCCGGATGTATCCTGCATGCTGGCACCGAGCCGGTACGTGCATGGCGTCCTGGGCGGTATCTGCGTCTTCGGCGAAAGGTTCCATGCCGAGTGAGTTAAGGCCGGTACGTGCGTCCGGTAATTCTTCTGCCCGAGTCTTCACGCCAATGCCGGTTGGATTATAGGCGGTGTGCTTGGCCGGTATGGTGAGAGCAAGGTGGAGTGAGAAGGCCTTTGATGCCGGGTGAAATGGAACCGGTACGCATGGCCGGTATGGTGAGTGCGATCCACCTTTGCTTCTAGGCGTTGCCTCTAGGTCCCAAGCCAAGTGTGAACTCTTCCAAAGTGTCCAAAAGCCTCCAAAGTACCTAAAAGATACTCCAAAACATGCAAGACTCTCTAGGACCTAGTATGAAATCCCTAAACTCTAAATGAGACAAAACAAATAAGAAATGCAATGAAACTATATGCGTATGAGATAAAACCTAAGCTAAATGAATGCATAGAAGGGACAAAATATGGGAATATCAAACACGCGGCATACATGGGTACACCTAGACTCAACATACCAGAAGAAGACAAGAGAACATATAGAAGGTCCTATATCTAATCACCACCTAAGCCATTGTATTGACAACACGATTACAAATGCTCCTGAGGCTCAAATCAGTTATTCTTCAACCGAGTGCTAGATCTATGATATATCATGGTTTTTACCCTGTTTAGACCATGATATAAGTCCTTTTATAGAGTCTTGTCTAGTGTTTTGTAGTGTTTTAGAGTCTTTTACAGGTCATAGCACGTTTGGAGGATTATTGGAAGTATTGGAGCTTTCTGGAGCATTTGGAGCAGAGTTAAAGATCGTGTTGCTGAGTACCTGTTTTCACGGCCAGTATCGATCGATACCCCCTGGTATCGATCGATACCCAGCACAGCAGACACGACATCGCGACTTAATGAAGAGTTGAAGAATTGCAACTTGGTCCAGAAGTCTCTGATAATTACAAGAAGACCCCAACTCGTGTTTTAGGTTATAAATAGGAGTTTTCAGCCATTGTTTAGGCTATGCCTTTTATTGCTTTTTATTACTTTGGTTTTGAGCAAGTCTGATTTCCCTTCGTCCGAGATCAGATCTCAAGAACCCTTTGTTATTATTCTATTGATGATTTATTCATACATATTGATTGTTTCATTCTCTATGTCTGAGTAGATCCACCTTAGGTTTAGGGTTTTCTCATAAAGGATTTCTCTGAATGCTAGGTTAATTATCTGTTTAGGATTCACCATCTGAATTATAGTTCTTCACCTTAGGTTGTGTTCATAGCTAATTCTAGGTTGACGAATCTGGAACTTAGATCTTAGGATAATTAATTAGGCACGACAGTGCGATTAATTACCTGATAGAGCCTAGGTGAGCAAATTGGTTACTCGCAAAGAAATTTGGTTTAATTGATTTGTGAACATATCAAACCTGTTATTAAAGCTGATTTAGGCTTTAGGATTCGCAAAGAAATTTGGAATTCCTAGGATTTAGATTTAGATAGTTTTCGCAACGACAGTTGGTCAATTATACTTTAGTGATTTGAGTTCTAGAACTGCGCTAAATCTGAATCCTGCTAGTTAGTTTATCTGCATTCATTGATTTCCTGAGAAAAACCCTGGGCCTATATTTTCCTGATTGAATTACAACTCGTTTACTGCTTTCTGTTTTCTGCTTAACCTGAATTGCTTAGCTTAGTTTGATTTTACAATTCATTGTGTGATTTCTGTGAGTCCTTGTGTTCGACCCCTACACTTACTACAACAACTGCTTTAGTACTGTTAGGGTATTAAATTGAGCATATCAATCTACGTGTTTTTAGGATCTCTGCAAAGTTTTAGGTCTATCCAGGTTGATTTGTCTATCCAAACAATTCAACTCGCTAGACTAATCTAACATGTGGGCTGCGCAGAGCAGTTTCAGTAAAACTAACATAAGTTATAAACCACAAGGTATAACACGGGGATATTTAACAGAGATCTAGATATAAGGGTAACAAACATCCTTAACAAATATAAGCTTGATCGGATCACTACCGCACCTCCATATCGGTTTCTCCTCTCAGGGGTCGCAGATCCTCACTGCACAAATTAGGCATGGGAAAACATCCATAACTTTTATCTCACAATTCCGAATAATAATCCGCCTTCGGCGTTGGTTAGATTAAAGAGTCAGAAACGTACTCACCAAGTTTAAAATCGTTTGGATATGTTTCTACCATTCGTTCCTCCTTTCTACAAGAAAGGGTCTGATATGTCTTTCCTTGCCTTAAGGTGGCTACGGTGGATTCTCCTTCAAGTTGGAGGGTGGCGGCTGTATTTAGGGTTTATCCATAGAAACTCTATGTCACTTCTCCATCTCGTGGCTCTCTATTTATAGAGTTGCGGGAACTTTAGGTTTGGGGTATCTAAATAGCTTATTGGGCTTACGGGTTTAACTTTTGTGGTAAAAATAAATAAGAAAACCCACTTATTTGAAAAGAACCAAATATTAGATAACCGAAAACATACCAATCTTAGGAACCAGGCTAGGGATGTTACCAGGGGAGGATCTAGTGAATTGAAAGGTGGGGCACTTGCCCCATGCTACATTTTTTAAATTTAGTTTGTAACAATAGTATTTATAGATGGCATAGCATTGTTGGTGTTGTCCTCTCACTACTGCTCTCATTATATTAATAATTTAATATGTTTCTATAAGCTCTAATTTTTGCCTTGTGTCACATGATCGTTTTCTTTTTCTTGTTTTTTTATTTTTCGGAAACATTGATTTTTTTTTCTTTTTAAATATTAATTTAATGCACGTTTACAACTACGATTTTTCTTTAAAAAACGTTATACTTTGATAACGAATACCATATGTTAAATTTTAAAGGATTGAATTTTTATTGGATTGAGATTATTTATATATGTCAGTATAATAATTAAACATTATAATCAGAACTGACCATGAATACAAGTTCATCAAGCATGTAGTTGAAGTTTTTGAATTTATAAAATTTTAGATGATCAATTTTTATTGATTTATTGGTGTAGAAAAGTGCGACGATTAATCAAAATTTTATGTTCAAAATTTGTGCAAAAGCTAAAAAAAAATTCTTGTTTCTAGCCTTTCAAATGTCAAAGCCAGCTGTATAATGTCCACTCAGGACCTCCAGAGATAAAGACTGCATAGAAGACCTCCAGAAGAGTATCGGTTTGCTTCTGCAGAGAAAGTAATGGAAAGTAAAGACTCTCAACTTCAACAATTTCTTCCATATCCAAGAACAATTTGAACCTTCCTTTACATCCTTTTGGTAATACTGTTGAGTTTAGCAGTTTGATTCAATGTTCATGAGTACCCTACACAAGGAAGAAAATCACAAACACCAGATTAAATGTTTATGTTCCCAAATTCTGCCCTAACCCCGAAACTGAATTATGAAACAAGACAAACTTCACCGCAAGGAAATGAAAAAAAAATTTTTAAAATCATAAATCCCAGAACTAAACTATTGTATTGGTCTAAGAGAGTTCATGAACAAAAACTATTTGTGTAGTGATTTTTTATTTCGTCAAAGTCAAAATGATAGATTTACAAAGCTTATATACAATTACTTTAACCAAGTAAACCAAAACCCAAATGACAAATTAATTAAATCGGATATAACCAGCATATACATTTGACATCCTCCCTCAAGCTGAAGGTGCATAAAGATTATGAACATCCATCTTGCCTATGTTTTCCCGGAATGGAGCTGGATAGAGGGCCTTTGTCAACACATCTACAAGCTGATTATATGTTTGTACATACATGGTCTTGATGATCCTGTGGTCTATCGCTTCTCTCACCTTATGACAATCAAATTTTATATGCTTTGTTCTCTCATGGAAAACAGAATTACTAGCAATACTCAGTGTTGTAGTATTATCACAATGGAAATAAGCTGAAGGTGAGAAAGGAATGTGAAGATCTTTGAGAAGCTGACTCAACCAAATCAATTATTTAGTCGCCATACACATAGCCCTATACTCTGCCTCAACAGAACTTAAAGAGCCTATTTGATGCTTCTTAAACTTCTATGATATCAAGGAGTCACCAATAAATATGGTGTAACTAGTAACTAACAACCTGGTGCCAAGGCAAGCTCCCCAATCAGAACTGAGAACCCTCGAAGATCAAAATTAGCCTCAGTTCCATAGAAAAGACATTGTCCAATGGAACCTTTTAAGTATCTCAAAACCTTGTGAATGGCTTGAAGATGAACATCTCGTGGAGGTGGAGAATATTAAGCTAGTTTGGAAAGAGCAAAAGAAATGTCAGGTCTGGTGATAGAAGTATTGAAGTTTTCCCACCAACTTCCGATACTGTTTTGTGTCTTAAAGTAACTGGCCATCATCTTTAGACAACTTCTGGTTAGGCTCCATTGGAATAGAAGATGGGTTGCAATCTAAAAACCCAGTGGAAGCCAACAGATCCAGAACATATTTTCTTTGATTAAGAGAAATACCTTCAACAGACCTTGCAATTTCAATCCCAAGAAAGAACTTAGGAGGACCAATGTCTCTTAACTGAAAAGCATAACTCAATTGATGTTTCAACATAATCACCGCATCATCATTTCTACTAGCAATCAAGATGTCATCAACATATACTAGAACCACCAGAAACTGTCCATTGGATTCCTTCACAAACAGAGTATGATCTCCATGACATTTCTCAAATCCAAAACTCACCAATGTGGTTAAAAACTTGATGAACCATTGTCGAGATGCATGTTTGAGACAATAAATTGATTTATGAACTCTACAAATAGCATTTGGTGAGACTGATTCCTCTTGAATCTTATAATATCCTGGTGAAAGCTTCATGTATATTTCTTCATCAAGATCTCTATTTAAAAAAGCATTGGAAATATCCAATTGATGTAAGGATCACTTCAACTTTGGTGAAATGGAGAGGATTAGTTTCACCGTGACTATTTCCGCAACTGGAGAAAAGGTGTCAATGAAATATATTCCTTCATGTTGTGTGTATCCCTTAGCCACCAATTTGGCGTTATATCGTTCTATGCTTCCATTCGCAAGGTATTTGATAGTAAATACCCATTTGTAACCCACTTCTATCTTCCTTGGAGGTAAATCACAAACACTCAAAGTACCTGTTCTCACAAAAGCACCAATCTCTTTCCTACAATCATCATTCCATACCTTGTCTTTCCGAGCTTCATAATATTTTTGTGGTATAGGTGTATTTGTGATGATATTAATGAAAACACCAAAAAGCTCAGATAGATATGAATGAGAAATGTAATTTGTTATAGGATAAGGACTAGTTTTAATAGAAGTATTAGTATAGCAATGAAAGTCCTGCAAGTGGGATGACAGTTTTCTCTGCCGAGATGATTTAAGCTCAGAAGGAACATAAATCATAGAAGATGACTCACCATGATGATGATGAGCATCAGAAGATGATTGCACAAGAGGTATATATATGTTCATCCGTGTTTAGTGCAAGGAAGAAAGATGAGGAAAGAAATATTTTGTAACTTCTGAGATGGCAGAAGATGCAAAAGGAAAAATATCCTCATAGAATATAACATGTCTAGAAATATAAACTGAGTATGTCTATATATCTAGTAGCTTATATCTTTTGTACCCAGCAGGATAACCTAAGAAAATACAAGCTCTAGCTCTAGGATCAAACTTAGTTCTAGACTTAGGTGATGTGGAACTATAACAAAGGCAGCCAAAGGCCCTAAGAGAATGATAATCAGGAACCTTAGATGTTAACCTCTCGTATGGAGTCTTATTATCTATAACTGGAGATGGTAATGGAGATGGTAATCTATTGAACAGAAAAGCTGCAGTTAAGACATAATCACCCTAGTATTCTAAAGGAACCACATACTGGAATATAAGAGCCCTAGCTACATTCAACAAGTGTTGATGCTTTCTCTTTACTACAGAGTTTTGTTCAGGAGTTTCAGGACATGAATGATATGCTTTAATGCCTTTAGTTAAGTAAACCTCAGTAAATTTTAGCTCATGTACATTATCATATCTAAATGAGCAAACTTTAGAACTAAATTGAGTCTCAACGATCTGTATGAAACCCGAAAACACATTCAAAACATATGATTTATGTTTTAGCAAGTATATCCAAGTGGCTCTACTAAAGTCATCAACTATTGTCAAAACATATCTAAAACCATCCACAGTGGGAACTAAAAATGGACCCCAAGTATCTATATGAATCAATTCAAAAGGTTTCTCTCGAGATATGATTCAAAGACTTGAAAGGCAAATGTTTATTTTTAGATAGATGACAAACATGACAATGATCAGATGTTTTATTATGTTTCTGTTTGGGTAATATTAATACATAAGAAAGAGAATCAATTATATGCATAGAAAGATGACCTAGTCTTTTATGCCATATGACACAATCTATTTTAGAACTAGAACATATATAATTACCTAGAAATTATGTACAAGACAGATTTACAAGTGACTTATCAAGATTCATGACATATAAGTTGGCAACTTGACTACCTTGACCAATCATCAAATCATGAGTAAGAGTCTGAATAAAGCATGCATCAGAAATAGAACTGACTTTAGAATTTAAAGTTTTAATTATCACACTAATGCTTAAAAAGTTGAATCTAAATTCAGGAATATACAATACATTATGTAGAGAGAGAGCATCAGTAAGTTAAATCTGGCTAGTACCTTCTATTCTAATTGTATGACCATTTGGCAGAGTAACAAAAGTTCTATCTAAAGACCTATACACCGTATACAAATCCCTTTCATGAGTAACATGATGACTAACTCCAGAATCTATAACCCAAGCTCTAAGAGACAACTCAGTTTCATGAGATATAGAAGAAGTCAACATGTCATAATAGGAGTAGTTGTAGAGTGAAAGAAACATACCAGATATCTGGGAGACATTTGGTACATAGTTTGAAGTTGAAATTGTGGCCATTTCAGGGCATGAACTAATGCTTGGAGACTGAAGTTTAGAGCTCAAGTAAGAAATCATATGTTGAAGTTGGTCCGTTGACATGTTGTCATTCACTTCCTTAGAACAAACTTCATTATGATTCTGAATTTGACTTGTAGCTGACAAATTTGTACTCCCAACATATATGTTTTTCTTATTCTTCAGATGTCCTGGTGGAAAACCAAGGGCCTTGTACCATTTATCCACCGTATGTCCACTACGAAAGCAATGAGAACATTTTGGTTTCTGAAAATTTCCTTGTGCCAGCAAGATGTTATTATGATCTGGAACACTAGCTTGAGACTGAAAAACTGGAGGAATAGGCATAAACCTTGGTGTAGATCCAACAACTCTCTGACTCTCATCTTGATCCAACATATTATAAATTTCATTTAATCCTGGTCTAGGCTTCATGTTGAGTATCTAACCTCTGATGTTGATGAAAATATCACTCAATCCCATAAGGAACTGAATTATACAGCTTGTTTCAGTTTCCTCAAGCAATTCTCTAGTCTGATCACAATCATGCTTGTTCACGGTACAATATCATGTATTAGAGAGTTGTTCCCACAACATCTTCTTCTTAGTGAAATAAGCAGAAACCTAATGATAAATCGATCCGTGAGAGCCCCTTGAGATCCATATACCCAACAAGAGAACTACTCGGACATGATTGAAGAAAAAAAGACATAATTATATAAAGAACATGAGATTGAAGAAGAAGCTTCTCGATTTTAATTAATACCAAAGTCGAGAGAAAACTTCTATACAAATCTCGAAAAGTAAAACAAATACTAAGAACAAAATGTAATGCAAAAGATAAACTAAAGTGGCACACAGAAGGGGCACACGAAAGAGGACCTCTAAAATCACATATTTATAGGTCTTCAACTCTTGTTTTAGTCGTCCTTAGGGTTTCTTTGAAGAAAAAACAAAATGGGCTTGAATCGGGCTTCAAATGGGATGTTTTTGGGTTGAATCTTGGCTGACCGCGGGTGCGTGAGCTGGAGCCGCGGGTGCGTGAGCTGGAGCCGCGGCCAAAGGTGTGTTCTCCGTGGGTGTAGAGCCTCTGCCCGCGGCCAGGAGTGTGTTCGCCGCGGTCGTGAGCTCTGGAACCGCGGTGGATGGCCTATGAGGTTGAATCTTCATACGAAAACTATAATAAAACGAGAAAAACACTTATTAAAGTGTTCTAAGAACATAGGTAAAATAGATAAAAATACGGTGTTATCATTTAGATCTTGAGAATTTTTTTTGATGATCGCAACTTGATTATTCTCTCTGTTTAAGCTAACTTCAGTGTTACAGGTTTTTCTAGATCTGGAAACAGTATATGTCTTCACAAGGACGTGTGTTCTCCTCTTTTATATTTGTGAGAGTGTGATATTAATTTAGATTTTTCTTTACGTATTTACGAAAAATAAAATACATAATAACATAAATTTTCTTTTACAAGTAATGCACCACGACTTTTATGTCCCTTCCAAACTTTCGTTCGGCGCAAATCTGCGCTTCGAATCTGACACAAATCTGATATCATGTCTCGTGCATCAAAGGTAATTTTGTCCAAATTTTTCCATAACAGTATCGAAAGTGCTACATTCTACTAAAGTTTTCAAAAGTGCTAACATGCTAACGAAAGTTAGAATAAGTGATCGTCCATGCAAAATCTCATATATATATATATATTTAGGTCTTGATTTTTTTTTTTTAATAAACGGTCTTGATTATTTTAATTTATATCATTCAAGTATTTTATTCAAAAATAGCATAGATTAGCATTCTTTTCTTCTGTTTCGTTTAAACTTCTGATTCTTCTGAAAATAGCATTGTTGAGGCTTATCAGAGATCCAAGAAACCATAATTCATACAAATAGTTGAGAGATTCAGGATAAGAAACTGAGGACAATGGCTCCGTTGTTTGGCAAAATGGAGGATAAAATCTCTAAAGCTGATGGCTATGGTGGAAACTGGAAAATCAGTAGTCGCCAATCTAAGAACTGGTAACTTACTCGAGCACGAGCAACAAATATATATAAAAAGTTACATTTTCTCACTTTTTCTTTCGACACCTCATCCTCAACCTAGGCATCCAACATTTAAAAATATCAGATGCTTCAAAATATCTATTTATAAAAATTGGCCGTAGTCCACTCTTAATATATTACTTTGGAACCTCAACTGCCCTGTTTTCAAACCATCTCTCCCGATCCAAATTTATGAACCCTAAAATTAAGATGTCGAAGATCCCACAAAAAATCAGATAACACGACGGAAACGATGACTATGAAAATTGCAAGCTCTTCCTCCTACTAAACGATGATTATGAAAATCTATAAGTTTGATTTTTGTGAGAAATCTCACATCATCTCATCTCTCTTCGTTCTACTCTATTTTGATCAGTGGATTCAAAATTCAAAAGCTTTTTTGTTTTTTTCCTTCTGTTTCATGAAAACTGGTTTTCCAATTCATCTGCTGCTTCATCGAAAAAACAGCAACCACACTCATGTCCATCCACATCCTTACTAACAATCTCTAATTCATTGAATCCTCTGAAGTCTGCAGGCGTTTGAACGGGCTCACTTCAATGCCACCTTTAATTTCTTTGAGAGAAAATGGAAACCAAACCAAGAATTTTGTAATTGTATTTTTCAACTTAAACTTTGAGAAATTTTAATTTCATAGTGCTGCCATCCTATTAAGTATTGTTCCAACTTCCCAACTTTCCACCCACGGACATCATTGGAGAAGTATGTTCAACAAAAATCTATCGAAACGAAGCAATACATGCATGCCTTAGAGAAGATGATGGTCCACTTACGCCTTGAAAGGAACATGTTCTTTGCACACAACCCTCCAAAAACTAAGTAATTATTCAGTTAGACCGAATATTTCTCACTCCCACCACTGATTTGCTGCATCGGAGAGAAATTCCGAGTAAGTGTTTTTGATGCCCACGCATCTCGCTCGACTAGATCTTTTGCAACAAAGAAGCATTGACATGTGTGATGTTAGCCACCAATATTAACCCAAAGTTTTTTGGAGGTTAATCATACTACTATCAATAAATTGGTTTCTTAATCTCATGTAATTAGTCACATGCATTAGGTAGTAGCAAATTATGTCCATTGCAACTTTGTCTCTATCGTCACATATTATTTTCCTTGCACTTTCATTGTCTACGTCTAAGATCTATGCTGCAAAATCTGCATCCGTTGGTTTGAGTCTCATGTTTATTGTTAACATGAATACCTCACATGATTTCCACAAATAAGAGCTGTTTATTGCTGCTTGAGCAATATTTTGACGAATCCAAAAAGTATCTAAGCCAACATTTGCTCACCAGAATATTCCACTAAAAACGTTTCCACATATACATTAACTGGATGTTGATTGTGTTATTCTTTATGCACAAGCAATGACATGTTAATCTCAGCACAAAAAACAATCATTCGATAAAATATTCATCATCTAAGTGTGACATCATAAGGATAAAATGCGTACATTCTACTACACAAACAAATACATGATCATAATTTCATAAATTAAGAAAAACCAACCGAAGAAAGAAAAAAATACAAGGCTCTTAAGTTGAGAAAAACGATAAAATTTACTACAAAACAAAGATAAATAAAATAACTGATACATACAGTTTATGAAAATTTATTAATCCGTGCCAATACATAATATAAAATCAGAACACATACAACAAGATGTCAAAGAAAACCTGAGGAGAAAAGAAATCATCGTTAAATTAAATTAAAATAAAGAAAATATAAAATTATAGTGGTTCATCGGTACAAGAAAAAGAAAAAGAAAAAAAAAAAAAAAATTCATGTAGCAGAGAATAAACTTTGGAAATAAGAAACACAAACTCCTTCTGTGGTAGGCTTGAAGACTAAATCATTAGATTTGGTATGGAGATCATGTATCACCAGAGGTTGGTAACATTCACGACCATGAAGCAATAACTTATTCTTCTCAAGAATTGCTACTGGCAAGAGCGCTGCTATTGGTGAGATCCCAAATAAATCGTATTCCCCGAAATAAGGAAAAGTTTCTGTGAGATCTATCGAACAAATTTTCTTCCATGTCTTGTCGCCGCCTGAAGAATCCAATGACCATATGACTTGGGTTGGCCATTTTTTCTCGGATACGCACAAGCGGTTACTGAGGATGCACATGATGATGCTGCGATGGTTACGTACATGGGCAGAGGGAGCAAAGGGAGCTTTAAAGATGACTTGAAAAGTTTCAGTGTGAAGATCGAAAGACAATACCTTGGTTTCTTCACAGTCGGTGAACCAATAAAGTGACCCATCAAGATACACTGGCTTCTGAATATCAAGAATCCGACAAGGGGAAGCAGGGAGAACATACCTCCAAGCGTTGGTGCTAAAATCGAAAACTTCACAAGTAGTAACGTTGTCTAGACCAAATTCGGACGAATTATATAACCAAACAGGCTTGAATGTGCCCCTGAATTTGTCTTTACCAAATCCAAGCGCAGGACTTTTGAAGTTAAAGTCATCGTTTTTATACCTGTTGGACATGAGCTTTTGAATTTTGGAAAGAGGAAAACTCCGATGCCATCTAGTGGCGGGATTGATCACGATACTTGGTGTGTGGACACAGTACAGGCATACCAGGCCGTCACAGCTACCATGGCAAACACTGAAGCACGAAGTAGGGAGCCTGACAGTACAAACCACTGACGACCCCAACACAATTCTCCTCGGTTGAGAATCTTCAACATCTTCAAAGGACACGAAAAGGGCATCTGGATCTCGTGATTGCCTACGGCGGATAAACTGTTTTTCTTGGAAACGTTGGGAATCGATTGTCGATTTCCACATCTTGGATACAGACCTGAATCTCAGCAGAAACTTCACCGGTAGTCTCTCGACGATGAGCTCTACAACATCGTGTGGTAGCAATTCCACACTCGAGCGATGTCTTTTCAACGTTGTATGGGGTAGCAATTCCACACTCGAGCGATGTCTTTTCAACATTGTATGGTCTCTAATTTTGACCAAGAGACGATCGAGGCTTTAAATATTTATATACACGAGCATCAGACACGAGCTAGGAATCGGAAAAAAGGAAAACATCAAGTTAGTAAGGAAAAGGAAATCTCAGCAATTTCATCTTTTTAATCGAAACTTAATTTCCAAATTTATGAATAAAATTAAATCAGAAAAAAACTAACAGATGGTACAGATTTCATCAGATCAAAATTACAATAACAAAAGCTAATCATAATCACAGTGAGTACCTCAGGCAATGATCGCATCAAATCCTTCCTCCTCAGGATTTTACAATCCTCAGGAATCGAATTTCTCTGTCTCTCTCTCCTCTGTACAATCTTTATTCTATATGAGTGTCAGTGTCGATGCCGATGCCGAAATGCCGATGCGGCTGTTACAGGCAGAGGAGAGAGAGAGGTCATCGCAAACTCAGACCAAAGTAAGTTTCTTTTTTTGTTTATCTTATGGGCTTTGATTTTCATTTGGGCTTCAAACCCATAAACCATTAAAAAAAACATATTTATTTCCTCTTTTGTATCTTCGTTTTGTTGATAAGCTCCCGGAACTATTATTCGTTTGATAAAACCATCACGCGTAATTATTTATTTTTAAAAGGTTGAATATATGATACAAATTCAACCGAGAATTTTCTTTGACCTAAAGCTAAACTATAACGCCCCGATCGCCTATACTTGTGGACCCCACACCCTCTCCACAAATAATATTACGGGGTTATTGGGATGTTGTTTTTTCAAGATTTTTATAGTTTAAAATTCTAATGTTATTGGTTTGTGAATTTTTATATTCTTAATAGATTCTTTTGTTATTCGTTTAAGAATTATAACATTATTTATAAATCCATTGTTATTGGTTTGATGACTTTTAAATTCTAATCAAAATCCATTATTATTCAAAAAGTTTGGATTTAAATGATTCTGTTAAAATATAGTGTCATTGGGATATGGATTCTTAACAATTTAACTCATAAAACATAACTTTCAAAATATTATGTATATATCCCTTGGATTCTCAAAGTTTGTTATAATAAAAAATGTATGCATTGTTTAAATACACAAGACTTTTACAAGTTTAAAAGACTTCTACAATTCAACAAAACTATATGCAAATTTGACAAATCTCTCGACTTTTAAAATCAACCAAACTCTATATAAATTCAACTCCCAATAATCCCCCCCCCCTATTTTTACCCGTTTTATTATCTGTTTAAGAACACTTTAATAAGTGTTCCACTTGGTTTTACATGCTTTTATTATGGTTTTCGCATATTCGTAGTGTCAAGACTTTTTCAGGTTACTTAAGCGAAAACATTGCAAATTTGAGAAAAACCAGATTTTTGGCTCAGAGTCTGTCAGAAGTTCAATTGCCAAAAAGGTTCTTCTCACCATCTGATCCAGCCCAATTTTGGGGATATTCAAGAAGGACCAGCTACCTTTTCATTCCAATATATTTAAGGACGATCCAACGTTTTAATCAAAAGTTACATCAAGATCAAGACGTTCCAGCTGGCCACTCCCGTAGCAGACTCAGCCGCGGCCAAGAGGCAATTCACCGCGGCCAAGAAGCCTCCACCAGCGGCTAAGTTAAGGTTCGCCGCGGCCAGACTCCATGGACCCACGGTCGAGCCAGTTTCGTCCCTTAAGCACAATTTGCAAGGCCCGTTCAATTCACGTCATTTAAAACCATAAAAATCGACGAAAGCAGAAGAGAAGACCTATAAATATGTCTCTTAGAATACATAATTTCGTGTGCTTGCTTTTACACCATTTTTAGTTTAGTTTTGTTCTTGCTTTTACTCTTAAACTCTTGTTCTTAACTTTTCGAGATTGGTGAAGAGGTTCTCACCGGACTTAGTTCTTAAAATCGTGAGGCTCCTTCATCAATCTCCTGCAATTTATTCAATCATGATTTTTATTTCATCTATGTTCGAGTAGTTTCATTGTTGGGTTTAAAGAAATTATCAAAGGAAAATTCTATGTTCGATAAGGATTTCACGAGATAAAACCCTAGCCGATTTCTAGAGCTCTTTCTTATGGATAGTTGTTAATGCTAAATCTAGCGTCATGAACTAGAGGTGATTCATAGGTGTTAAGTACCACCAAAAGTGATGGATCTAAAAACACCTGAATCGTTACCCATAAGAGCGTGTGCGTCGTAAGATTTTGTAAGTATACTTACGGAGTGCCGTGAACTAAAAAGAACCAGTTCGAACAGCACGATTTTCCGCGCGGCCATAGATGAAAGCTATTGGTCGAGTGTATAGATTGTTGATGCGTAGGATGTACGAAAGTAGGTAACGCCGTTTATTATGTTCAGTTTGTGGAGTTGAAATCTAGAAACAGTTACTAAGAGCTTAGGGATCGTGATTGAATCGAGCATACCCTAAGATATTCATGTCGACCCAACACCGCTTTATTATAGTTTACCAATCGTTTTTCCCGTCTTATTTTCAAGCCATCGATTTTCATCTCTTCCATACAAGCAATTTTCCGTTTTTATGTTCTTTACATTTGCGTGACAAAAACTCCTATAAAAACTTATTTTCGTCTTAGACTTCCTTGCTATTCTCTGTCTAAGGTCTCGCAGAATAGCTCTCGCTTCCTGTGGATCAATACCTAAAGTACTACAACGCACGTCTGTGCACTTGTAGAACCCTTAGGTTTATAAATTTAAAACCTAGAGTTTCGGAGACGAATCCGCAGCTACCAAGTTTTTGGCGCCGTTGCCCGGGGAGTTAATCGCTACAGTTTCTGCCACACCTTAGAGGTTAGTAAATCGACTCTAAGACAAACTTTTTTTTTTAATTTTTGGTTTTGTTTTTCTTTGTTTCAGCTTTGAAACATGGAATCGCCTCTAGTGCGAGATGACTACTACGAGCAGGGTTGCTACGACCCATCTTGTGCTCATTACTCTCACGATTCAAACGTCAACTGTGATTCGTTCTACATGGATCAGAAACCGGCCCCGACCAGCTACTCTAAATGACGCCACACGCCTCCTTACTACCGAGACGAGCATTTTGCGTCTCAATTTGCCAACTCTCGATAACACTCTCACGATCAACCTCATCAATTCTCGGAATAGCATGTCTTCAAATTAAAGATTAACATGCGTTTGGAGCGACTTAACGTGATGCTAAATCAATACCTTGATTGCCAAGTGGTGATCGAAGCGGCCATGAACAAGAAGCTATACACGATCTACACCGAATTCAACAAGAATATTGATGATCTTTCTATCCACGTCATCACACTAGAATAGCAGACACTAAAAGACGATGTTGCTGTCAAAGAGAACATGAAAACCATGGAGGAGGAGCAAACAAAGCAAAAATACGACATCATTCAAAACTCCATGGAAATTCGCGATTTGAAGCAAGAAATCAAAGAAACTAGTAAGTTTGCCTCTTGGTACAGAGCGAAGACCGATGATGAACTTCAAGAAATCGAATATCGCCTCGGCATACTCGAATACAAATCTAGAGAAACCGATGCTACAGATAGTCACCTATCCGACGCTCAAAATATGAGCGAGACTTGTTTGGAGAAGCTTTCTAAAAATCATAAGGAGCATGATACAACTCTTGATGCTTATGTTACTGGCCTAGAATAGAAGCCAAATGACCTATTGGGACCAGAAAACACTGAAGAAGACGACGAACCGAACAAGTCCCCACAGACTCCCCTCACCACGGTCGCGAGCCTTCCAGCAGCGGCCAACTGCCCTTTGATCGCGCCTCCGTCTTCCCGACCCGCGACTGTGCCACCTTCGACCACGCCTCTATCCTCTCATAACGCGGTCAACCCGCATTTCACCGTGCCTTCGTCTCCTCGACCCGCATCCACCTGATATGTTTGTCTCTCCTTGGATATTTTGAGTCCCATTCATCATCCTTTGAGCAAGCTGCCTTCTTCATTGATTCTCAAGCCTCAATAGACCCTACAACCAGCATAGAACCAGACTCTATTGCCTCTTGCAACATGTTTTTATCTACTCAACCACCCGAGGAAATCAAAGAACAATACTCCATAGAAGAAGATCCAAGGCTATTCTTCCGAGAATCCGATTTTAGTTCGATGAATGGCTCTGAACCAACACCTCCAGCAAGTCCAATACTAGAGGAGCCAGAGAATCAAAGCATCACCCGAGAGAGATTGGTCGAATTCAACAACTTTGTGAAATCAATCCCGATGAACGTCTCTTTCGAAGAAGTTTGTGAAAAAAGGACCTCTATACGCTTTCTCCCGCTACATCAATGAGAGCAAAGAAGACATCCATATCTACTTCATGAGAACAAGACGTTCGACTACACCATATGGTACGTCTTACGCTATCCGAATTTTCCATCCCGAGAAGTACCGAGAATACCTCGAGGTACCACTTTTGCGAGAGCTTCCATGGACCACATGATTGGTCATTTCTTTTGTAAAAGTAAAGAGTCCATCACGGAGATAGGAGATCTTTTCGATAATGCTATGAAAGGAAAACCGGTTCGGACTCTCCATAAGATTGAAGAACAAGGTTAGTTTCTTATCTCTTGCAGCATCCGTGGAGTGGAGTTTAAAGACGTTCTTTGTGACTCCGGATCTTGCCTAAGCATCATGTCAAAATCGACCGCCAAAAGACTCGGTATCGAACACGTTCATCCAACTAAGACGAAGCTCATCATGGCTGATGAGAGTTGTACTACACCAAAAGGAATTGCCCGAGACATGCCCGTAAGAATTGGAGATTGCATAGCATCCTATCGATTTCTACATTGTCCGAACAACGAAAGGCGATGCAACACTGATAATCTTATGATGGCCTTTCTTGTCAACCGTTGGAGCCATCATGGATTGGCCCAATCAGCGTGTTTCGTTCGTCAACGTCAACAAAGATGTAAACTACAATGTTATCCCGCTCAAGGTCAAGAAAGACGAATATCCCAATTTGAGAGACCCTGATCCCGATTCACTATGTAGCAATGATTAGTGACAAAGAGACTCCAATGATATGAAAGAAGACTTATCGTAAGACACTGTCCTTCTACGACTAAGCTAATCTAGCTACCAACGTCGAGATAAACGACTTTAAACAAAAACGCTCAATGGGAGGCAACCCATTTGTAGGTACGTTTTTCTTTTTCGTTTTTCTTTCTTTTTCTAATATTGTTTTATTTTTCTTAATTTCAGCTCTCTAAAAGAAAAAACCAAAAACCCCAAACAAATAAAAAAACCGGTTCAGCACGGTTCGAAGTTGCNGCAATGATTAGTGACAAAGAGACTCCAATGATATGAAAGAAGACTTATCGTAAGACACTGTCCTTCTACGACTAAGCTAATCTAGCTACCAACGTCGAGATAAACGACTTTAAACAAAAGCGCTCAATGGGAGGCAACCCATTTGTAGGTACGTTTTTCTTTTTCGTTTTTCTTTCTTTTTCTAATATTGTTTTCTTTTTCTTAATTTCAGCTCTCTAAAAGAAAAAACCAAAAACCCCAAACAAATAAAAAAACCGGTTCAGCACGGTTCGAAGTTGCTCGGTCCAGTACGAACCGTAAGGAAGGACTTTACCGCAAAAAGGATCGACTGCGGGTGCAGCACCTCAACCCGCGGCGAACCAGCATTCGGCCGCGGTCGAGCACCACTGACCCGCGGCCAAGACCCATTCGGTCGCGTGTGCACGACCCTGTGCCGCTGTCACCCCCCTGACGATCCCGATCGATCCCAAACCATTTCCAAACATCCCCACATCCATTCCCATCACCATATCACCATCTACCATTCCCCAATCACCACCATTCCATTCACAAATCCATTCCCCAACCGTATCCAGGTAAGTTTTCATTTCCTTAAAGTTTTTCAATTATTACATCCATCTATTTATTCGTCATTACTCGATTTATTTCACACTGAGGACAGTGTGATTTAAGTTTGGGGGAGGATTCCATCCCTTACTAACCACCATTTTTTTTCATGAGTCTTTGCATTTTGCAAACTTTCTTTAAAAAATTTCAAGTGTTTCAATAAAGTAAGAATACATTTTGAGGAAATGTTGAAAGAAATATGTGACGATAACCAACCAATGTGCTTCTACGCTATTTCCTAGTAACATGCTATTTCGTTATTTGGTTCTAGACTAGGCGGTAGCTAGAGTTTATGTTAATGCGAAATCCCTAGAGGAATTTAGATCGTAGAGATTTTTAGGATGGAATATACTAGCTCTATTATACTTGGACTTTAATCTTGACTTAATTTTCTCATCAAAGGTTTAGGCAAAGATAACGAATTATACATTCATGACGTTCTTTTACCTTTTACCATTCTTTGTCGTACATGAATGGCCAGCTCATTTTTAGTTGGTACCCCACCTGAAACTTAACCATTGTTCAAACCTCATGCAACTCTCTTTGTGTCTTATGTGCAGATATGTGCAAAAACGCCGGAGAGGGAGGAACGACACAGTTTTCAGTCACTAAAGACGAAAACTATACGCGATTGGTGGAGGTGAATTCAACAAATTAAGAGCTTCGTTATGCCTTGGAAAAACTCAAAATCGTGGTAAATTTCCGTACCCCTAAGACTCTATCCAATAAAGGCGTTTCCCCATTTCATATATAAAACAAAATATCAAAAAGAATCGAATGGGAAAATAAATAAAAGCCTAAAAAGAGTTAAGGTTGGTTGAAATACTTATGATGCATTCATGGTTCGTTTGTAAGAAGTCTGTCATTCCAAGCCCACAGAAAAATCTAAGTCTAGGGGAATGACATAAAATTTCTGTTTTTGGAGAAAGGAGGAAGTGCAACATTTTTTACGCAAGAATAAGTGACTGGAAGCTGTGGTTATCAATTTGTCCTTCCTCTCTTGATGTTTTGCATAATATCTCGCACCCTCCGGTGAAATTACGGTAACCCGATACACTTTTAACCTCACCTCTAAATGCCTTTAATACCTAACCTCGATTGTCTCGGTTTAATCTTTTTGATGAGAAGTTCACGTTTGCACTTAATGAATTTAGAGAGCTAGTTGACCTGATTTTTGGATTTCAAAAGTTTATATTTCGTATGATGGATACCGTGGACTAGTGTTACGGAAACTTCTGGTTATAATTTTCTAGACTGGGTTGCGTTTGATGTAGTTCGATGGTCATGGTTTAGAAAGTTCCCTACGATTTTGTTTGATCGTTTCCAAGCTTAAGCTTTGTCTTGTTTGAGGACAAACAAGGTTTAAGTCTGGGGGTGTGATAACACCGTATTTTTATCCGTTTTACTATATGTTTAAGAACACTTTAATAAGTGTTCCACTTGGTTTTACATGCTTTTATTATGGTTTTCGCATATTCGTAGTGTCAAGACTCTTTTCGGGTTACTTAGGCGAAAGCATTTCAAATTGGAGAAAACCCAGATTTTTCGGCTCAGAGTCAAACCGTCAGAAGTTTAATTGCCAAAGATGTTATTCTCACCGTCTGATCCAGCCCAATTTTGGGGATATTCAAGAAGGACCAGCTACCTTTCCATTCCAACAGATTTGAGGATGATCCAACGGTTCAATCAAAAGTTACATCAAGATCAAGACGTTCCAACTGGCCACTCTCGGAGCAGTCCCAGCCACGGCCAAGAGGTAATTCACCGCGGCCAAGTGAAGTTTCACCATGGCCAGACTCCATGGACCCGCGGTCGAGCCAGTTTCGTCCCGTAAGCCCAATTTGCAAGGCCCGTTCAATTTCCGTCACTTAAAACCCTAAAGACCGACGAAAGCAGAAGGGAAGACCTATAAATATGCATCTTAGAAGATCTAATTTTGTGTGCTTGCTTTTACACCATTTTAGTTTATTTTTGTTCTTACTTTTACTCTTAAACTCGTGTTCTTTACTTTTCGAGATTGGTGAAGAGGTTCTCACCGGACTTAGTTGTTAAACTCATGAGACTCCTTCATCAATCTCCTGCAATTTATTCAATCATGATTTTCATTTCATCTATGTTCGAGTAGTTTCATTGTTGGATTTAAAGGAATTATCAAAGGGAAATTATATGTTCGATAAGGATTTCACGAGATAAAACCTAGCCGATTTCTAGAGCTCTTTCTTATGGATAGTTGTTAATGCTAAATCTAGCGTCATGAACTACATGTGATTCATAGGTGTTAAGTACCACCAAAAATGTTGGATCTAAAATTTCTGAATCGTTATCCATAAGAGCGTGTGCGTTGTAAGATTTTGAAAGTATACTTACAGAGTGCTGTGAACTAAGAAAAACCAGTTCGAACAGTATGATTTTCCGCGTTGCCAGAGACGAAAGCTACTGGTCGAGTGTATAGAATGTTGGTGCGTAGGATGTACGAAAGTAGGCTACGGCGTTTATTCTGTTCATTTTGTGGAGTTGAAATCTAGAAATAGTTACTAAGAGCTTAGGGATCGTGATTGAATCGAGCATACCCTAAGATATTCATGTCGACCCAACACCGTTTTATCATAGTTTACCAATCCGTTTTATAACCCGTCTTATTCCAATAGAAAACGGATAATAATAAGACCACATAATAAGAAAAAGAAATATTCATTACAAACTCCCACTTGGTCGTTAGTAAAATCCATTAATGTTTTCTCTTAGGAATCATAAGGCCGACATAATATGTTATACTCTTATTTTTCATTTGGTCATCATAAGTGTCTTGGCTAATTAATCTAGTAATCAATGGGAGTCATGGCGGTCGCATATGATTCTGCAACATGATCCTTTCCATGTACTACTGCATTGACTACTTTCATGGGAAAGCGGCTTATTCGTGCCTCAACTAAGGCTACTGGTACCGATTCATACCCAAACTATTGACATGTGCCCACACATACCCGAACTATTGAAAATTGGATTATCCATACCCAAACTCTATATTTTTTGGCCGAAACATGCATTGACTATTTTTCCGTTAGTCAACCCCGTCAAATTGTTAACGGAGCTGAGTCAACTGCCACGGTGGAATCCCCGATGGAACGATTTTCGAAACGACGTCGTTTTAAAAAGAAAAAAAAAATTTGTCCACCCAAGGATTCGAACCTGGGGTGATCGATTAAGTGGAAAAGCAAAGATTATAAAATAAAATAAAACACAACCTTTCTCTATGTCGCTTTCTTCCTTGTTTGAAGGCTAAACCCAGAAAATCGAATGCAATAGAGTTTGAGAAATAGGCTTTACCGATTGCTCGATTATCTAGTTGAAGTTGAGGGAAATCAAAGGCATCTCCGAGTTTGGCTAATGGCTAATGCTAATTCAATTTATGGGGTCTTAATTTCCCTAAAAAATGAGGTAATTGGAAATTCTAGGGTTTATGTTTTGGTTTCGATTTTTGAATTTTTATGGACTTTGATCGGACACTGATTGGACCTAATGGGAAATAAATTTTTGAATCTGTTGAATCTCGCATTGCAGATGTAAGCACAGAGAACGGAGGAATCTTGATGGAAGCTTCCATGGGTCTCTTCGTGTAGGAGATAGCGGATTGTATAATGGATTCGTAAGGAAAGTCGTGGGTTCGTGTGTGGATTACGAATTGGGGTCGTCTTCTTCGGATTCGGTTCTCGTCGATGAGCTAATGTTTTCCATGGAGTATGGATTTGGGGCAGATACGAGACATACATATGCTTTACCGATGAATTTGGGATTTGCTAAGACGTGCTCAATTGAGGCAAAAAATCTTCAAAGATGAACCTGTGATCAAAGCATTTTACGAAGCAGAGCTTGAGCTCGTACGAAAATGGAGAAATAAGAGAGAGAGAGATTGTAGAGACAAGGAAGAAAGCGACATAGAGAAAGGTTGGGTGAAAGGTTGGGTGTGTTTTTTTTTTTAATCTTTGCTTCTCCACTTAAGATATTGTTTTGTGATAAGTATTAATAAATTACTTTGGCTTACTGGTATTTCTTTACCTCTCTACTCGATCATCCCAAGTTCGAATCCTTGGGTGGACAAATTTTTTTTTTTTTTTCAAAACGACGTCGTTTCGAAAATCGTCCCATCGGGGATTCCACCATGGCAGCTGACTCAGCTCCGTTAACAATTTGATGGGGTTGACTAACGGGAAAATAGTCAATGCATGTTTCGGCCCAAAAATATAGGGTTTGGGTAAGGATAATCCAATTTTCAATAATTAGGGTATGTGTGGGCACAGGTCAATAGTTTGGATATGAATCGGTACCAGTAACCTTAGTTGAGGCACGAATAAACCGCTTTCCCCTACTTTCATAGCTAGACCATAAACATAAGTAGGAGTTGTCCTAATGGTCCATTTTATGTTTTTAAATATAAACTCATTATGTTATCATAAATCCAATCAACAATAATGTGTGTGCACAATGGAAACAGAATATATCAAATATGTAAAAGTCATAAAAGCGCTCAAATAAATATCAAAAATAGGTTTAACATTAATAGACAACGTAATTAAGAGCTATCCTCAAGACCCATACTTTCAGCATGCTTCGTAAAATTCTTTGGAGGTAATGCTTTCGTAAATATGTCTGCAACCATAAGATCAATGTCTATGCATTCAATGACAAACTTTTCTCTTTCGACATCTTGCTTCAGTGATAGATATTTAAGGTCCATATGTTTGGCTCCTTTGGATATCCTATCATGCTTAGAGAAGAAGATTGCAACTTGATTGACAGAGTAAAGAGTTAAAGGCTTGTCAACAAAACTCAAAGCCCCAAACTCAGACACGAATTCCGCATCCATGTTCCCTGAATAGAAGCCTCATAACATGCCACATAATCAGCCTCCATAGTGGATGTGTAAATCAACTGCGACTTTTGGCTTTTCCATGAGATGGCACCTCCGCCAAGGAGATACACATAGCCGAGAGTGCAGTGCCTAGAATCATGGCAACCACCAACATATGAGTATGAAAATCCAACCATTTGTGGATGTGTTGATTTTCTGTACGTGAGCATGTAGTTTCTTGTTCCCTTTAGGTACCTCAGAACCTTTTTTGCAGCTTGCCAATGAGCGAGTCCTGGGTTGCTCTGAAATATGCCCATCATGCCAACTGCATGGCAAATATCAGGTCTAGTGCAAACCTGTGCATACATCAAACTACCCACAAGAGATGCATACAGGTATTTTTGCATTTCATTACGTTCCATTTCATTATGCGGACATTGTTTAAGATCAATCTTGTCACCTTTCTGCATAGGAACAATGCTAGAAGAACACGTCATCATGCCAAATCTCTTTAGAATTTTATCAATATATGCTTTCTTGGACAACCCTAGTATTCCAAGTGATCTATCACGGAATATTTCAATTCCTATCAAATAGGATTCCTCACCCATATATTTCATATCAAAATTCGTAGAGAGATAACTCTTAGTCTCATGTAATAGACCAAGATCACTGTTGGCCAATAAGATGTCATCAATATACAACACCAAAAATATGAACTTACTCCCACTGATCTTGAGGTATATACATGGATCTACAATGTTTTCTTTGAAACCGAACTTCGTAATGGTTTCATCAAACTTAAGATACCATTGCCTCGAAACTTGTTTCAGTCCATATATTGATTTCTTTAGTTTGCAGACCATGTCTTCCTGACCTTCAATTATGAAGCCTTCAGGTTGACACATATAAACTTCCTCTTGCAAGTCTCCATTAAGAAATGCGGTTTTCACATCCATTTGATGTAACTCGAGATCATATTGAGCTACTAATGCAATGATAATTCTGAGAAAGTCTTTTCTAGACACATGTGAAAAAGTCTCACTATAATCGATGCCTTCTTTATGATTAAAACCTTTAGTTACAAGTCTGGCCTTATATCGTTCAACATTGGCATTGCAGTCGAGGTTGGTCTTAAAGATCCACTTACATCCAACTGCTTTGTGTCCTTTAGGCAATGGAATAATGTCCCAAACTTCATTCTTAGTCATCAATTCTATTTTAACTTTACTGGCATCAATCCATTTATCAGAATTAATATATTTCATGGCTTATGAATAAGAAACATGATCTTTAATATCTTATTCTCCAGATTCTACTTGGTAAAGCATATAGTCATCAGAAATAGCAGATCTTCTCAGACGAGTTAATCTTCTTAATGTTGGTTCATCTACATGATCACTATTGGCGATATTTTCATCATGGAGTGGGTGATCATTCATTAGGTTCTCCTCATTTTCTAACGGTTCAACAACGGGAGGATTCCCAACATTCAGAACTAAGGATAATGAGATATTAACCTTAATTTCATGAATGACTACATCTTGAACTTTATCACTCACACTAATCTCGCGCATTCTCATAAAATCTGGCATTACTGGTTTCTACTATTCTCATACTATGGTTGGGACAGTAAAATCTATATCCTTTAGATTTTTCAGGGTATCCTATAAAGAAACCAATGACCGTTATGAAATCTAATTTCTTTTCATGTGGCTTATACATTCTTGCTTAAGCTGGACATCCCCAAACTTGGAGGTGTGATAGACTAGGTTTCTAGCCTTTCAACAGTTCAAAAGGAGTCTTTGTAACTGCTTTGCTAGGAACCATGTTCAAGATATAGACTGCAGTACGTAATGCATCCATCCACAAGGATATAGGTAATTTAGCATGACTCATCATGGATCTAACCATTTCCATATAAGTACGGTTACGCCTTTCAGCTATACCATTCTGCCATGGAGAACCAGACGTTGTGTACTGTGCAATGATTCTTAATTTCTGGAGGAGTTTGGCAAAAGGTCCATGATGTTGTCATGTTTCATCATATCTGCCATAAAATTCACCACATCTATATGCCCTAATGATTTTCACCTTTCTATCTAATTAACTATATACTTCACTAATGAACACTTGTACAACATCCATATATTGAGACTTTTCATGCAATATACAGAGATAAGAATAACGTGAATAATCATCGATAAAGGTAATGTAGTACTTTTCGCCTCCAAAACTTGGAACGTCAAAAGGTCCACAAATATATGTATGTATGATTTCAAGAAGCTATGTACTTATTGTGGCTCCTCTCTTAGTGTGTTTAGTTTGATTATCCTTAGTGTTGAATTTGCAGCGTCACTAAGGGTATTACCAATCGCCTCTTAGTGTTGAATAAACCTCGAAGTAGAAGATATTACTAATCGCCTTAGTGTTGGTAATATCTTAGTGTGTTGAATAAACCTCTCTTAGTGTGTTGAGTTTGCTTACCCTTAGTGTTGAATAAACCTCGAAGTAGAAGATATTACCAATCGCCTCTTATACCACAACATTCCATCTGCTATGCTATAACCGTATTTTACAGATTCACGAGTTAACAATTTCTCTTTTAAAGATGGAAGCATCCTGCCCAACCTCGTCATATAAGTCATGCATTTGAATCACTTGAGGAATTGTAATAGCCAACAATTGAGAACTCACATTCTTCAAATCTGCATCATACGTGATAGACCATCCGCAACCTTATTATCGATTCAAGGCTTGTAAATGATATCAAATTGATAACCCAATGATACCAAAAAAGATGTTGCAGGGTGAAAGTGGGTGAAAGATCCAGAATCGCAACAAGTATCACAACATGTCCACTTTTACACATGGATTCACTACAAAAAAAGTGTGTTTCACATCATTTATTTTATAGATTTGCATTAGTTATAAATGATGTAAAAAAAATTTACATCACTTAAATAAGTGACTCTGAAAGTGGTGATGCAAATATTTACATCAGTTGTGAAAATATTTTACATCAGTTTAAGCAACTGATATAAATATTTGCATCAGTTTAAGCAATTGATATAAATATTTGCATCGATTATTGTAATCAATGTTAATTTGTGTCGGTTGCAAAAAATGATGTTAAAGATTTGCATCAATTAATATAAATGATGGTAATATTATATTATAATTATCAACTTTAAATATGTGTAATAATTTAATAATTTAAAATTAGTACTAACTTTTATAAATTATTTTAATATTATATTATAAATTATTTCACAAATAATTTATTTATTTTTATTTAGGATAACACGTCAATATTGGTTTTTAGAATCTGTAGATAAATTGTACTTATTTATAAGAAACAAAACCTCTCACTTTCTTCTTTAGTTCTCGATGTGGGACAAACATCAAAGGTAATTAAAAATTTATTAGCATCAGTTTTTGATTGATGTAATATTTGTATCATTTTTTTAAATGATGTTAACAAAAAATTGTAGATGCATCGATTATCTAATTGATGTGTATTCATATTTTTGTATCACTTCTCATAAAGTGATACAAATTAATAGAATTTTGTATCATTTAGGATTGAATCGATGTTAAATTAACTAATAGTAAAATCAGTTATCAACTGATGTTAAACTACATTTTTTTAATATCAATTGCTAATAAATGATTCAAAATAATATCATTTATTTTTGTGATACAATTTAAGTGATGTAATACATGCTTTTTTTTGTAGTGATTAGATTCACTATGTGTCGGCTGAATCGTGTTATTGTCATGACAAGAGACCTAGTTTTTTTTATCTCGTTAACTGAAATGAAGACTGAAAAGAACATAGATTCAAATCTGCAAATAAAGTTATAACAGTAATATGGTTAATAAAACTTGCACGTTGGACGACGCTGCAAATTCAACAAGTTTTAGTTCGTTGATGACTTTGATTAATTTGCCTATATGTTCGCAGTTTGTAATGATGTAAAGAGTAATTGGTGTTGAGAATAGCTAAGTTGTTTCATATTTTAGGATGAGACAAACTCTAGATGAAAACTTACTCACTAAATGGAAAAACAGAAATAGTTTTTTTAAAAAAAATAATATTATATTAGATTGCCCAAACCGGGGATAAAAACTGGTTACAAAGAACAGAACCGGAGCAAATTGAACCGAAACGAAATTGAAAACCCTAATTGAAAGCAAAAGAAAAATTCATCGAGAATTGAAAGAGTTTTGATCGCTAACTTCCGCCGTCAATCAACTTCACCGGCAGCTACAAGGAGGAGCTTTGCGGCTGCTGCCTATTTGTCGCCGACCAACCGGAGAGCTAACTCTAGCCGCCAGGTCCGATCCGGCGAGTGTCCTGATCCCAGCAACCATCCTTCCGATGTGTCGAAATCCGTGAGAAGAAAACTTCGGCAAATAACCGGAATAAACCACCGCAAAAACGAAAAATGATCCAAGGAACAACGAACTGGAAAACCAATAACCCTCAAATAGACACCAATTTGCCGATTCCATCAACTGAAACCTCGATCCGGCGAAGGGAGACAAACCAATCCGATTACCAACAAGGAGGAAAAGACTTACCCACTCGCCGCCGTCGAAACTGCCTGGCTACGAAGGTCAAAACCGACCACCGCAACACCTCCCTCCACTCGCGGTGCCACCCACCCATGGGCGAATCCAGAACTATTTTTCACCGGGGGCACAAATAATAATTTAATAAATACTAAATAAAATATAAAAAATATAACGTCATATTAAAATTAAATAACACCTTACAAATGTATTCTACGCTCACTCATTGCTTGAAATCTGTTCATCGCTGCTTCATTCGTAATATCGTCTAACAACTTCTATTCAATAAAACAAACTAGATAATCACTTAAAAACTCATCTCCCATTCAGTTGCGTAGACTTGTCTTCACTAGTTTCATCGCAGAAAAACATCTTTCAACACTTGCAGTAGCAACCGGTAAAGTTAAAACTAACTTTAAAAGCCTATAGACCAAAGGATGCGCGAGATGCTTTTGTGTTTCTACCATCAGTCGAGCAAGATCTCCAATACTCTTCAAAGATTTAAATCTTTGATCATGTCTAACATTATCAATGTAAATTCCAAGTTGTTGCTCAAGAGATAAACACTCCATAAAGCTAAAGTCATCTGGATAGAACTTAGCCAATTTAACTAGTTTTGACTTATCAAATCCACGAAAAGCTTCGGTAGGACTTAAAGAAGCCATGCAAACTAGAAGTTCAGTGTTTACCTCAGTAAAACGATCGTTAAACCCTTGAAGCTGCAAATCCAGAACTGTATTAAAGCAATTGACCTTATAGTGATGCATATTGGTTATGTTGGTTTTTCTTATTGGCCTCCTTGAGTCGATAAAGTCTTCTTCCATTATGAGCATATCAACATCATGTTTTTTACAAAAGGAAGAAATTTCAATCATAAGAGAATCGCATCCATCATCTCTAAGCTTCTGCAATTCCCGCATGGTGGATTCTACCAGTGACATAGCATTCAAAATTTCTTGATTTTCTTTTGCAAAGCCATCGACAAATTCTCAGTTAATCCCAAAATAAGTAACATCAAGTGCGTATAGAACACACAATCGAATGTGTGAATGTACTTGAGAAGACCATGTGACTGGCGTCTCTTTATGTTCTCTATGCCTTCATTCTCAATATGCTTAAGAACTTTAACTATAGAAGAAAACAACTCAACCAAACACAATAATGTTTTTTAGTGAGAACCCCACCGAGTATTTCCAGGCCTTTGAAAAGAAATTTCTTGATTCAGTCATGTTCCCGTGCCAATGTCACCACTCTTAATTCCCTCATCTATTTCTCTCCAATGATGGTCTCGAAGCATATATTTTCGTTTTTAAGAAGCTCCAACCACATTCAACAATGTAGAAATCATATCAAAAAAATCACCAATATCAAAATGTTTTTTAGCGACCGCCACTACAATCAACTGAAGCTGATGAGCAAAACAATGAACATAGTATGCGGATTTTTTTTCCTTGGAAATCAATGATCGCAATCCATTAAACTCACATTTCATGTTACTAGCTCCATCATAACCTTGTCCTATCACCTGATTCAAACTCAATCCATATTTTTCAAAACAATCATCAATAGCATACTTCAAAGATAAAGAAGATGTCTCCTTCACATGTACAAGCTCAACAAATCTTTTTTTGACTACTCCATTTTTATCAATAAATCGAAAACAACAGCCATTTGTTATTTGCCAGAAACATCAGCAGATTCATCTACCAACAGACTAAACACACCATGATCAATTTCTTCTATGATAGACTTTACTATTTCCTCGGCGAAAGAATTTACGATATCCTTTTGAATCTCGGAAGAAACCATCTGGTTGTTTTCTGGAGCATTCTTCAAAACATCTTTATCTATAACCTCATTGTGATATGCTGTGTATTTCAGGAGTTCAAAAAAATTTCCTATATTAGCTGACTCTTCTTTTTCATTATGACCACGAAAAGCTAACCCTTGTCGCAACAAATATCTTGAAACATCAATCGAAGTATTTAACCGGATACAATAATCATTTTCACTGCATCATCCTTCTTATACAGAGCATGTATGATAGACTGACCATGATTCATCAAATCATCATATTTTTTGACAGCAATATTGTGATAACTATTAGGTTGACTTACATGGAATGATAATCTCTCAGGCTTATTCCAACTTGAAAATCCTTCTCTCACAAATCCAAGATGTCCAACATCTCTAAACAAATAACAACACAAATAGTAGGCCTTTTCTTCTGATACACTATACTTTAACCAACTACCATACTGATCAAACCAAGCGGGATTAAATCGTCTTGTTTTGCCTCATATCCCTTTTTCTCAAAATTATGATCATAAGGTTGACAAGGACTTCTAATCAAGTACTTGTGTCTTACCTCATCTCTTTGATTTGGATGATAATCCAATATGTTTTTCCTTTTAGCAGGATCTGATGGCAAATCATCTATAATATTATCAGATGATGAAGACTCTATTCTTTTGAAATATCGTTCCATTGATTAATCAGTAAAACATTAAAGTATAAAATTATAATTAATGAATAGATAAACGAATTACAATAGTAGAATAAAGAAAGTTTTGAAAATTTACCTTGACAAAGAAGACGACGAACCTGTGAAGTAAATGTTTTTGTTAATGTCGATAACTTTTTTTTGGCTCGGCAATTTGATGATCATTAGTTATTTAGGTTTTCAATTAAGAAAACTATATTAATGGGCTTGATGATAATGTAAGTTGATTTTCAATTTTTAAATGGGTCTTAATTTTTTTTTTTTGGGCTACGTTTGTATTTTGTTTGGGCTTTGTTTTTTTTTAAAGTTGGTCTAATTTAATTGATCCAATTACTGAATGGGGGCATTAACTATAAAATCTATGGGTGCATAATTATATTTAACTAAAAATTACATTGATTTTTTTAAAAATGTGGGTGCATGTGCACCCCTTTAGTTAAAGGTAGATTCGCCCCTGCACCCACCTAACTAGAGCAACGATTTCCACCACGGGCCACATCTTATACTCCGCCGCCGATATCTCTCTTCCTTGTTCTTTTTCATTATGACCACGAAAAGCTAACCCTTGTCGCAACAAATATCTTGAAACATCAATCGAAGCATTTAACCGGATACAATAAGCATTTTCACTGCATCATCCTTCTTATACAGTGTATGATAGACTGACCATGATTCATCAAATCATCATATTTCTTGACAGCAATATTGTGATAACTATTAGATTGACTTACATGGAATGATAATCTCCCAGGCTTATTCCAACTTGAAAATCCTTCTCTCACAAATCCAAGATGTCCATCATCTCTAAACAAATAACAACACAAACAATAGGCATTTTCTTCTGATACACTATACTTTAACCAACTACTGATCAAACCAAGCGGGATTAAATCGTCTTGTTTTGCCTCTTATCACTTTTTCTCAAAATTATGATCATAAGGTTGACAAGGACCTCTAATCAAGTACTTGCGTCTTACCTCATCTCTTTGATTTGGATGATAATCCAATATGTTTTTCCTTTTAGCAGGATCTGATGGCAAATCATCTATAATATTATCAGATGATGAAGACTCTTTTCTTTTGAAATATCGTTCCATTGATTAATCCGTAAAACATTAAAGTATAAAATTAAAATTAATGAATAGATAAACAAATTACAATAGTAGAATAAAGAAAGTTTTGAAAATTTACTTTGACAAAGAAGACGACGAACCTGTGAAGTAAATGCTTTTGTTAATGTCGATAACTGATATGCTCAAATTAATACCCTAAAAGTACTAAGCAGTAGTTGCAGTAAAGTAGGGGTCGAACACAAGGACTCACAGAGACACACAATAGATTATATAGATGAGAATAAAGCTAAGCGATCAATGATATTGAAAATAGAACGTAAATTAAAACGGTTGTAAATTCGATTGGAGAAAGATAGGTTCAAGGTATTTCTCAGGAAATCAATGAATGCAGATAAACTAACTAGTCATGATTCAGATTTAGCGCGGTTCTTGAACTCAAGTCACTAAGATATAATTAACCAACTCTCGTTGCGAAAACTATCTAAATCTAAATCCTAGGAATTCCAAATCTCTTTGCGAATCCTAAA
>PKML01064726.1:34578-84669 GCA_002933935.1 Eutrema yunnanense | reverse complement strand
GGGTAAAAACCATGATATATCAACTCCCCCAGACTTAGCCTTTGCTTGCCCTCAAGCAAATAGAAGACTAAACCAGAGAAAGAGGTTTGAAAACGTAGAGACTCACCTGTTCATGAAACATTGCAATGACCATTTTTCTTAGTGCTCCACATATCACCTAACTAGTTTTTGATCTAACCACCATGTACTTCTCCGTAGACATTCACAGCTTCCCAGACTACACACATTATTTCACAACATCATTCAATCAAGCCATCCTCGCCAGTTTCATCGCTGTGATTAATACAAAGCACCTTCTAGATTCTTTCCCATACAATATCATGACAAGGAACCACCCTTTTTCACACTTTCTGGAATTATTTTTTCTCACCCAGACTTATTTCTTATTATGTTTCTTGCATGTACATATTAAGGTTCGAGACGCGAGTATTGATGGTGTTTGCCATCGAATCCCCGGTTCTTCCCTCAAAAATAATCAAAGGTGTAAGCGAATAATGGTATCACATGAAATTTTTCTAACCTCGCTTTCACCTTTATGTGATCATCTCCTCTGAAGTAGAATAATAGGATCGCTAGAAATTTTCCTAACCCTATACTCAGAAGAAAATCATCTCATTTTTAATGCATCTTATTAATTAACTTGTAACACGGAGAGAAATACCATTACTTTAAACACACTACACAAAAAAAACTCATTATGCATCATTTATTTTATTTATTTGTATTATTTATAATTGATGCAAATAAATTTTACATCATTTGAGAAAGTGACTCCGAAAGTGGTGATGCAAATATTTGACATCGGTTTGTTTAACAACCGATGCAAACATTTTGAATATTTGCATCGATTTTAATAATCGATTTGATTTTAATAATCGATGCAAATATGTGTCAATTTCAAAAAATGATGTTAATTTTTACATCAATTTATGTAAGTGATGTTAGTATTTGTGACGGTTATATTAACTGATGTTAATTGCATTTTATATAGAGACATACAATAAATATCCAACGAATAAATTTTACCTTCCACTTTTCAGTAAACCTCATGTGAACGAAATGATACCATTGATCTTCAGGAACATTCTTGGGTCGATTCTGCAATGTTTCACTCTGATTATTTCGTTTGCAATCTTTCCAAAGACATAGTTTGACATCCTTGCATCTGCTACCTAGTGCACCCATCACATATTTTTTTCTCATCATCGGATCATCGAACCGAAATTTAGACTGAAATGATAGCGCACGTAAAACGAGTCATCAAACCAAAATATTTTCTTCAAACATCGCAAGATAAAAAAAAAATCAAAGATTAATATATACTAGATGCTACCTGAATTACTTCCCATGCCTTGTCTTTTATGTGAGGATTAACCAACCTCCAATCGCAGTAATTAATGGGTAGCAAATTCACATCATTGCTTAATTGACCTAACCATGATCCAAGTAAACCTCCGTAATCTCCAATTGGTTGACCGACATCGTCATCGAAATGAACAATCACTTTCCTATTTTGCAATTTCCAGACATCTTTAGACGTCATCATTTTGCCTTCTATGTTTCCATCAGTATCTTGTTGATGAACACATATATATTAGAACAAATTTCAGAAAAAAAAATATTAAAGAAATCAAGTTTATTTATATTACCTATGACTTGTATTTTTCATTTGAAACTTTTACATTCTGGAGCATGCGCAGGAGGCATATTGTAATCTGTTTCCAGATGTGGTAAATCATCTGGTGATTGTGTCTCTAAATCCGTAAAATCCATGATCCTAAAGAAGATAAAAAAAAACTAGTTAGCACTATAGAAGAACGGATGAAACAGTCAACCGTAAAATAAAAATGATGAAAAGTATAAGTAAATGAAATCTATGACGAAGCAAACAAAAGAAGTTGTAAATTAAGCAAAACAACGTTAGAGAGAAAATCCCATTTTTTTACAAGTAAAAACACCTCAGCTAAAACAAACAAATCCAGATCATGTCTCCTCGTTTCTACCAAAACTAACCTCTTTTGACAAACATTGGCACACGAGACGGAGTAAAAAACAAAAGGAAACAAAAAAAAAGTACGAAAAAGAGACTTCGCTGCAGAGTTCTCAGTAACCTTCTTCCTCGGACAAACAAACAAATTCCAGCAAAATAAAGAAAACGTATGAACAATAGAAAACACAATAGAAACCAACAATCAATTCATTCTATTCTCATTCATTTAAAACCGAGAACAAAATCATATGTCAAAAGGATTGAATTCGAGAGTTAAATCACCTTAATTGTATGCTAATTTATGAATTATGATTCTCTGAGATTGATCTTCAGCGGTTTTCCCCAAAAAGAATTGTTTAGAAACCTTTGACCTAAATAATTTAGTTGTGGTTAATTTATATAAAAATAATTATTTCTAAACATAAAATATATTCCCGCTTGGGGAAAAAAATTTAAGCGGGATCTAAAAAGAAACAATTGAAGATTTTGTTAAAGTAAAAATACGTTCGATGATATGTGGTGACATTGGCACGGGAACATGTGATCTTGCGATGTTTTAAGAAAATATCAATCTTTAGCCATGAAGTATGTATTAATCTTTAGCCATGAAAATATCAATCTTTAGCCATGAAGTATGTATTAATCTTTAGCCATGAAAATATCAATCTTTAGCCATGAAAATATCAATTCTAAATATCAATCCATATAAATATGTATCATTATATATGTATATACTCAGCCATGAAGTAATAATTAACAAGAGTAAAAATACGTTCTCTCTCTCACGATCACATCTCTCTCCCCACTTTCATCACTCTTACATTTATATAATGGTGGACTTCTTACTTTATATCCTTATTTAAAAATATTGGACTTAATGCTAAAATAGAAAATGAAATTATAATAACCTTGTAAGAGCATTAATGGTGACTGGTTCGGCGTAAGTGGTCAAGAAACAAACCAGTGTATGCATTTTTGTACTTTATGTTCAATTTTCTTAATAGTTATACATATATACGTTTATTTGACAGTTGTTATACTCCTTGGCAGCGAGTAAATTCATGGTTCAATTGCTAGCACTATTGAGTTGCTTACCGATCATGAGACAAGAATATATAACCGGGAAGGAGTGTTACGAGTCTCTTAACGATTTGGCCAAACAACACACCGAAAAGATCGCTCGATGATGAACGAGTTTGCTAAAAACAACAACGGTTTTCAGTTCACCGTCTTCAATTTCTACAACGCGTACGGTTGGAACGCACAATGAGTACGGTTGCGGAGTGGGAAACGTGCACTTGAAGCTATGTGAGTACCAAAGAGCTTACTTTTTCTTCGACGGACGTCACAATACAGAGAAGGCTCAAGAGGAAATTGCTCATCTGATCTATGGAGCCGACCCCAACGTGGTCCAACCAATGACGGTCCGTGAGCTAATCGTGTACCTAGCTGGAGAGAATATACTTGGGTAATGGAAGCCTAATAAGCCGTCGATCCATCGTCATCCAACCATCGGTTTATCCGCTTATTAATGTAGTTGGATGACTTTGAGCTGAATCATTCGATACATATATATATATAACCATCACTGATGAATGGACAACGCCTAATATCAAGGTATACCTTAAAGAAGTAGTGTATATTTGTTCTCTTGTCCACCAAATAAACATGCGTGACCAATATAACAAACAAAGAAAACCTTTAGCCACATATGCGGACATCGTTTTAGGACGCAACGGAGATGCCAAGGTCAGATTCACCATCAAATAGTTATGAATCATTTGGATCACCCATATCATATAGGTCTCTAGGCTGAACATGAACTGCGATATTCCATTCTACCTCACAAGGATCTTTGACATAATATACCATTCTTGCCTGAGATGCCAAAATATATGGCTCATCCTCCTCATTATCCCCAAGGTGTAACAAACGTGAAAAATTTACCATATGATGACCATATGCATCCATTTTATATCCTCGTTCCGTACGAATGTCATCCCATTTGCACTTGAATAATACAACTTTGAAAACTTCATAGTAGTTTAACTCCATAACTTCAACCAGATTTCCATAATAAGGTACAATTCATGTTCTTGGGTTAGGATCACGAGAACTAGCATAGCTCATAGTCTCAGCAGCCACATAAACACCATTATTTTGTGTTTTCAGGTCAGCCTCTCTTTTTATTGTCCGGAATTTGCAACTATTGACATTATATGATGTATACTTCATTACCTTTTCAGATTGACCCAGAGCTAAGCATCGTAAATAATCAGTTATCCCATCTAACTCATTTTTCTCTACTTTCTCCTTGATCCATTTTGCAAAATTAAGATGCGTTTCTCGGTCAATGTCGATAACACGGTTCCTCTTGCTCTGATGAGATTGTTTCCTCCACAACTCATTTTTATACTTCCTAGATAGACAATTAGAAGAACTTATATATTAAATAACTTCAATCAAACATAATAAAAATTAGTTGTTCTTGAATGAGAGCAACTTACTCTCGTAAGTATTCAAGTAGTTGACAATTGACCAATACATGTCGATGTGCTTGCAGTCTCTCTACATGGTTAAGAGTATAAATTTGACCCGCTCCAACAAATCTTCCAAGGCTTGGCACTACTAAAAATTATGCGTATAGCTACGGATTAGCCACGGTAATTCCGTAGCTTTTTTAAAAGCTACGGAAAAGCTACAGAAAAGCTACGGAACAGCTACGGAAAAGGCACGAATAGCCACTGATTAGCTACGAAAAAATTAGCTATGAAGCTATAGCTACGAAATAGCTACGGCAAAATCCGTAGCTATTTTGCCGTAGCTATTTCGTAGCTATAGCTTCGTAGCTAATTTTTCGTAGCTAATCGGTAGCTATTTGTGGCTTTTCCGTAGCTGTTCCGTAGCTTTTCCGTAGATTTTTCGTAGTTTTTCCGTAGCTTTAAAAAAAATCTGTAGCTATACGCATAATTTTTAGTAGTGTGGAAAGATATGTGGAAGTTCTGAATTTGGTCTTATGCTAGTCCCAGCTAGAGGTCGATCATCAACGCGGCCAACTCGAGTAAATCGTGTCTCTATATCATTGAGATACATTGAACAAAATGTTATACACTCATTAGCTAAATACTGCTCACAAATAGAACCTTCAGGCTTAGCGCGATTCCGAACATATGACTTGAAGTGTCCTAAAGTCCTGTAGATAATTGAAACAAGTAAGTTTCCAATTGTGTATATATATACTTACATAGAACACGGAAAAAAGAAAAATCACCTCTCAATCGGATACATCCAACGAAATGGAACTGGTCCACCAAATTTTGCCTCCTCTGTGAGATGGACTATTAAATGTACCATCACTGTGAAAAATGATGGAGGAAAAAATATCTCCATGCGACATAAAGTCACTATAATACGGTCTTGTAATTTATCGAGCTCATCAACCTCGAGGACCTTTGCAGATATATCTCTAAAAAAATGACAAAGCTCGACAATGGCTGATGTCACATCTGTTGGCAGCAGATTCCGAATTACGATTGAAAATAAATCTCTTATTATGACGTGACAATCATGGCTTTTTAAGCCTGATAGCTTTCGAGTGTTAACATGAACACAACTTGATAAGTTAGAACCGTAACCATCAGGGAGTTTTACATTCTTTAAGACACTTAAAAAGTGTCTTTCCCATCATTGCTTAGAGTAAAACATGCTGCTTGATACTTCTCATTGTCATCAGGCCACAAGTCAGAACGTATACCTAGCTCACGGAGATCTTTTCTAGCACTCGTATTATCTTTCGATTTCTCTTTTTCATCCAATAATGTGTAGACTAGATTGTCAAACACATTCTTCTCTATGTGCATGACATCCAAATTATGCCGCAACATAACAAATTCCCAGTAAGGCAACTAAAAAAATATACTTTTTTTCTTCCACTGCTGAGTATCACTTCGATCTCTCTTTCTTCTAACTCCAACTAAACTATGTTTCTGACCAAGAATAACATTGACTTGTTCTAATTGATGAACAATTATAGAACCTGACAACGTGACTGGTGGGGATCTTGTTTCTATTTTTCCGTCAAAATTAGTTCTATTTTGACGAAAGGCATGATCTTGAGGAAGAAAACGACGATGACCCACAAAACAATTTTTTCCCCCATGGCGTAAACGTTGTCCGATGCCATCATAATTGCAGCTTGGACAAGCTGATGTTGTATATGTATTCCAACCCGACAAATTTCCAAGACCAGGAAAATCACTAATGGTCCACATGATGGCTGCTCGCATGTCAAATCTTTGTTTTGTGGAAGCATCTAACGTGTCAATCCCATCAAACCATAACTCCTTCAACTCGTTAATAAGTGGTTGTAAGTAGACATCAATATCATTACTAAGCATGTGTTTTCCAGGGATAACCATAGAGAGGATCATTGATGTCTCCTTCATTGACATCCACGGTGGAAAATTATAAGGAAATAGTATCACTGGCCATATGCTATAACTACTACTCATTGAACCAAATGGGTTAAAACCGTCAGTCGCCAAGCCTAGTCTGACATTTCTTGGATCAGATGCAAATTCAGGATATTTTTGATCAAATGCCTTCCAAGCCCCTCCGTCTCTTGGATGTCGAAGCTTACCATCATTGTTACTAGCAGTTGCATGCCATCTCATGTGGGTAGCAGTTTTTGATGACATGAATAAACGTTGTAGTCGTGGCTTCAGAGGAAAATAACGCAAAACCTTTGCAGGAGATTTCTTTTTTCTATTCTCTGGTCCAGAAACCTCTGCATGAGCTTTCTTTTTTCTATTCTCTGATCTAGAGACCGTATTCTTTGCAGAAATAGTTTCTTTCCAACGAGAAGTTTCACAAACTTTACAAATTTCCCTTTCTGCATCTGCCTCCCAATATAACATGCAATCATTTGGACATGCATGAATTGACTTATAAGTCAATCCTAGTTTGCAAATAACCTTTTTCATGTTAGTAAATGAATCTGGCAATTTGGCATGTGTAAATGCTTCTTTCAGCAAATCAAGCACCATGGATATCCCCTTGTCACTAATCCCACACATGCATTTGATATGATACAACTTCAATATAAAGGACAACTTTGTGAACTTAGTGCATCCAGTATATAGCTCTTGATTAAAATCAGCAAGCAACTCATCAAAACCTTCTCCTTTTCCACAATTTCCACTTGAAGTTGATGGTCTATCAGTATCCATAGGCTGCTCAGACGATCCAGGTCCATATCCACCATACATATTCGTATTAATATCAGGAAAAAGATCATCCAAGAGATTCAAAGTTGAATCTAATTCAACCGGAGCAACATCAGAAGGTACTCTTGCATTTCCTGTGACACATATATCCTCTCCGTGTAATACCCAACTTGTGTAAGAACTTAAGAAGCCAAAGCACATCAAATCACTTTCAATATCTTCTCTTGACTTAGATTTGGCTAGAGAACAACGGTTACATGGACATTTCATCATTTGTGCATTTGATTTACCAAATGCAAAATCCAAGAAATTTTTCACCCCTAATCTGTAATCTTGAGATAAACGTGGCTTGTTTATCCATGATTTATCCATCAAAACCTGGAAAAAATAAATCGATTTCCACAATTTGTAAGTTTCAGAAATTCAAAAAAAAAGGAACATTAAACTTCAAAACCCAGAAAAGTTCAAATCAATAAAGTAATAAAGAGAACAATATATAAACCAATAATCATTCGTTCAAGTTTTCTTAAACCTCTAGAATCTAGTAAAAAACAAATTACTTGATTCCAATCTCATTCAATATAAATAAAACATATGTCAAAACGATTGTATCAGAGCTGGAATCAAGTAATTTGTTTCAATCATTTTGAATACGAGCCTCATTCAATAGAAATTGTATTAAAGATAATATTGTTTAAGATCGACAATCTCATTCAATAGAAATTGTATTAAGATCTGATACAATAGAAATTCCTTAAGATCGACAATCTCATTCAATAGAAATTGTATTTTGACCCCCAAAAAAAAGTTACCTTAATTGTATGCGATTACCGATTCTCTGAAATTGTTCACTAGAAGTTTTATCCCAAAGAGAATTGAAAAAAAAATCACGACAATGAGGCTCGTATCAGAGCTGTTGTCGATCTTAAGCAAGAGAAATATGTCGCTTTCAATCCAAAACCTAGAATATATCGATGTTGTTTAATTTAATAAAGAAGGGGCTGAAAAAATGTTTAATTTAATAAAGAAGGGGCTGAAAAAATGTTTAATTTAATAAAGAAGAGGCTGAAAAATATTACTCTGATCAAAGACAAGATAATATTGTTTACTATAGCTACAAAATAAATATTTCTATTTTGACTTTTTTTTATAGATATCTTTTAAAAAAAAAGTTAATTAAAGTACTTTTTACGCTGATTGATATACATCGATATATATATATATATATACATATTACTCTTTTTATGTATATATATATATTACTTTTTTATTATAATCAATTTTTCTTGATGTAAATTTGTATTATTTTTATAAGTGATGTTAACAAAACTAAATAAATATATCGATTATATAACTGATGTTAAATTAATAATTTACTATCAATTTTGTTGAAGTGATACAAACTAATAGAAATTGTATCAATTCTATTTAATTGATGCCAAACTAGTTAATTACAACATCAGTTACTGTAAATGATGTTAAACCATGTATATTTGTTTCATTTGTAAAAAAAGTAATTTAAAATAGTATCACTCAATTTTGTGATACAATTTAAGTGATACAATACACTCTTTTTTTGTAGTGACATGTGAGTTCCTTTGTCAGATACGGATGATGAATCAAGTTCTATGGATACTAACCACATCGATGAAGTGCAAAAATTTGGCTCAGGCTTTAAAGAACTTTGCTGGAAACATGAGTGTCTTCTAGTTAACTGGTCAGCCTTTAGATTTTTCATTAGTCGATCTAGAACTGATTCTGTAACAATGGTCACTTATAAGCAAGGTCAAATCAATAGATTCAAGAAAAAGATCACAGTCTCCAACAAAGTTTTGACTCAATAAAACAACGAATGACTCAAAAACGACTGACTCTAAGAAAAACAAAAACAAAGTCAGCGATTACCTCTCCCAGACTTGAACAACACTGTCCCCAGTGTTATCTAGCCTAGAGTTGGTGAAAGAAAACAAAAGAACAAAAAGGAAGTGTGAAAAACAAGAAGTTACTGTGCTGGAACATCGAGTATCGACCGACACACGGCGTGGTGTCGAGCGATACCAGGCTTAAGTCGACACGATGAACTTATCTCATTCGCGTAGGGTGTCGACCGATACCAACAGGGCATCGAGCGATACTCAGGCGATTTCGTGTTTGCTCATTGTTTATCCTGACACATACGCAAAAACGAAAAATAAAAAGAAAAAGACTCAAAAACAAACTCACCAGGGGGTTGCCTCCCACCAAACGCTCGTTTAATGTCAGTAGCTTGACTTTGGCTCAGGTGATCAGTCAGGAGAAGAATGAGAGCTTACTCCCATGCAAGTTCCACATCTAGATACTTGCAAACTCATAGTTCTACGCAACATGCTCTCCATAAACTCATGTCCTTTCTCTTTCAGCTCCGAAGTGAGAATAACTCTAGCCTTGGAGAATGGTTTCGAAGTTCCCTTGCACTTCACCTTATATTCAATTGAATCTCCATCGCACTTCTGAGGGGTTAAAGTCACATGGGGAACACTTTTTACTCCTTTGCTCTTCACCTTCTTCTTTGCCTTAGCTGTTTTGACGTCTTTCATGGTGATGACATAAGGACTATCTAGAAGGTCTATGACAGTTGGTTCGTCAGGAGGTTCTTCCAAAAAATCAACTACCAACGTCTCTCCTGTAACAATGGTGATGCAAGAGATATGTGTGGGAGTTCCTCTTGGGATAGCTTTGTAGTACACCTCCTTGTCAATGTATGAGAACGAGATGTGCTTGCTGGGTGTGTCCATAATGGCACCAACCGTAGCCATTAACGGTCTTCCAAGAATCAACTGCGTACGAGATTGTGCACTAATCTCCACAACCTGAAAATCAGTAGGAACCAAGCAATCTCCTACGTTAACCAGCAGGTCTGAGATTGTACCATATGGGAGTGCGGTGGAGCTGTTCGCGAATGTGATATATGACTTGAGAGATCGAATATCAGCTCCCAAACACTCTGCAATTGCCCTTGACATGACATTGACGCTAGCCCCCGAGTCAACGAGAGACTCTTGGAATTCAACTCCAGAGATAGAGCATGGAACGAAGAATATTCATGGGTCTTCCCTCTTGGTCAACTGCCTCAGCGGTAGTGACGTGCTTCTTGCCTTGATAAAGAGTACTTCGATCTCTTCCAGAGTTTCTCTGCAATCTCGGAAGTGACTCAGCAGAGGCCGGTACTCTAGAGCTTCTTCAAAAGTCAGTGTGAGGTGAATCCTTTGTACCATCTTCTCAAAGCCAAGCAGCTGCTTTGGAGAAATGGGGTCTCTGAGGTGTCTGGGCAATCGAGGGTATGGTACCTTAGGCTTGTAGAAACGTTCCTTGATCATCTCTGGTTTCTTCACGATCTCTGGTTCGGCCTCCGAGGGGTGTCGATCGATACAAGGTTGGTGTCGATCGACACAAGGCTCATGTGTTGGTTCTTCAGACTGGTATCGATCGATATCGGCAGCGGTATCGATCGATACTGACAAGTCAGGTTCGGAATCACCTTTGACAAGGTTTTCGAGATTTCTTGCACCTCTCAAGGTGATTGCATTGACGTATTCGTTATGTGCCTGAGTCGTCTTTCCCTTGACAGCTGCTGCAGTCTGAGCTACTTGCGTTTCCAGCATCTTCTGATGAGTATCGAGAGCATCGATCCTTCCACTCAGATCTTTGTACACATCATCTATCTTTCCGTTGAGATTCACTGTGAGCTGTTTCTGTCCTTGAATCAGTTGTTCAAACATAGACTCGATCTTGCTATCTGGAATCTTAGCAGGTACATGCTGATAAGATGAATTTCCATAGTTCCTGGTATACCCACTGTTCTGAGATGATCTCTGACCAAACTGATTCGAACCTCCTTGCTGAGAGTTATTGTTGAATTGATTCTTCTGACCTTGAAAACCATAACCACCAATGTAGTTAACATCCTCCACTTCATCCAGGTTGAACACCTTGACATCTTCAGCAAAGTGAACGGCCTTCGTTTGCTTGCCCATCAGAAGATTGTGCATAGAATCCAACTTGGCTTGAACATCAGCAATCTGTTAACCATTCATGCTACCAGCTAGCTTCTTCCGCTCATAATCAGCATTCTTGGTGCTATTGCTAGACGCCAAGTTTTTCCTGGCTCCGCCACTGCCCCTGCACCCACCTAACCAGAGCAACGATTTCCGCCACGGACCGCAGCTTCTACTCCGCCGCCGATATCTCTCTTCCTTGTTCACACCGCCGTCCTCAGCAGTACTGAAGCTCAGAAGAAAAACAAATCGATTCACGCTGTTTGCATCCGTCGCCGCACCGGCTGAACCACGCCTCAGCACCCAACGGAGAGGAGACCGTCGACGCTCCGAAGCCTCCTTGCAACCTGAAATCTTTATTGAAGAACAGCGATATTAACAAGAAACCTCCCTCTCTCGTCGCCGACAAGGAAAGCCGGACGGCGGAGAGGAGGAGAACACAAATCTACTTTTTTTGTTTTGGTTCAAATAGAAATGGTTTTGTTGATTAAGTAATGCGAGAGAGTTCTAGTTTCACCAAATCCACTCTTGTTTAATGTAATCATTTGACTAATTTCCCTTTTTCTATAAAAAAAAATTGGTTTAGATTAATAATAAAACATTCGTGGCAGTTAAACACGAAAACAGAACAAGAGACACGCAGCAACCGAAGTTGAAAAACTCAAAGAAATTCGAAATAACTTATTTTATTGCCTGAAACAAAAACTTTTAAAGAAAAAAAGTGAAACAAATAAATAAATAAATAACAACACATTATTTCCACCAAAGCCACAATTTTTTTCACGGTTTTTTGCTTTTCAGTAAAGCTAATGCTTACGACTCTATCAAACCTCACTTTTTCTTCTTCTTCTTCTGCTCAAAACCAATCTTCTTCTTCTTCCTTCTATTAACCGACAAGACAACCTCGATTATTAGTTTGATCCAACAATCGAACTCGGGTAAAGGTTCTTTAGCCATCGCTGTCTTGTATTCGTACCCGAAATTTCCGGCATTGTTCTCGGATTATAGATTTTTTTTTTCCCCGGAAGTGTTTTGTGTTTCTGATTTTAGATTTCATTTTCCTAAAATTTACTCACAGTTTCTATTGTTCGTTGGATTTTGTTACTAAATTGGTATTTGGTAGTAGTTGGTAGCAACTCTTTTGTTTTGGTAATCTAGGGTTTTGACTTCCTTCAACTGTTTATCTAATTTGCTTAAACGTATGTGGAATCTATTGTTATCTCCAAATTCGCATTGTTTTGTTTGCTTAGCTTAAACATTTGGAGGAGGTGAGCAAAATTGCCATTATTATTTTTTTTCTTTTTCGGATTTTAGATTTTCTTGGATATTCTCGGACAGATCTGTGAATCCCTGGCATTCTGTCTTTTTAATTTTTAATCTTTGATTTCTAAGCATTTACCCGTTGTGTTGATATATACAGACAAAATGACGAGGGTTACACGCGATTTCCGGGATTCATTACACAGAGATGTTGTTCCAGCAGTATCAGCAGATGTGAAATTTGCTTCAAGTAGATTTCCTAATTATAGAATTGGGGCTAATGATCAGATATTTGATATGAAAGATGACCCTAAAGTGCTTTCAATGAAAGAGGTTGTTGCGCGTGAGACAGCGCAGCTTTTGGACCAGCAAAAGCGTATGTCTGTTCGTGACCTCGCCAATAAATTCGAGAAAGGGTTGGCTGCAGCTGCTAAGCTATCCGAGGAGGTCTGATATGTCCTAAAATCATATGTTTGATATCTTCTTTTCGACTTTGTTTCTATGTTGGTTCTTATATGCCTCATTCTTTTTCTTATTCTATTTAACTATGAATGGAGTTTAGAAGCTTCTCAATGTCTCTGGAGTTAAGTAAGACTTGTTGTTCGTTTGTTAAGTTTTGAAATTATCGCGACAAAAGTTCTATCTTTTGTTGGATTCACATAGATTAAATGCGACTCGGCCTTGTAACTAGCTAGTCAAACTTTGGTGACAAATGAGTTGGTTTTGCACGCTTATCTGAGAAGTTTTTTTGATAACCTTATGTTTATCTGTTTCCTAATTAGGATCTACAAATGTGACTTTTAATCTATGATAAACCTTTCTTGTTAAGAACCAAAATACGATTTTGGTATAAATACAGATTAGGAAGGCAAGTATAAGTCGCTTAAGAGAAGATATGTTGATTGAAAGAATATTTAAAGCTAATTTGGTTGGGAATGAATGCAGGCAAAACTAAAAGAAGCAACTTCTTTGGAGAAACATGTTCTTCTAAAGAAACTTCGAGATGCACTGGAGTCTCTAAGAGGACGTGTGGCAGGTAGAAACAAGGATGATGTAGAGGAAGCCATTGCCATGGTTAGTCTTTTATAGTCATTCCCTCGTTTAAAAGAATTGCACTCCTGCAATCTGACTCTCAGTTCTTTCAGCCATCATATATAACTCGGGCACGTGTGTTGACATAGCCACTAGCGTTTCTGAAAAGCGAAATGTGTTTTTTCCCTTTTGATTTTGCTAAATTGTCTCGCAAACCCACCACCGGCATGTTTTCATCGTTCCTCTATATCTTAAGTATGTTTGAAAATTGTGGTCTCTGCTAGGTGGAAGCTCTAGCTGTTCAGTTGACTCAGCGAGAAGGAGAGCTGTTCATAGAAAAAGCGGAAGTGAAGAAGCTGGCTTCTTTTTTGAAGCAGGTAAAGCATGCTCTTTGAGACGGTGTTGGATTTTCATTTCTCGTCTCTCTTGAGGTGAATAGTTAGGAGATGTCTATGTCATTTTCACCTGAAACAATGAGGTCTTCTGAAATAGCAAATATGTTTTCGTTCAATGCTTAATACCGTGTAGTGTTTGTTAGTCCTTCAAGTAGCCAGATGATGGAGATATATTTGTCCCTTTTGTTTTCATTTTAGTAGTTTATCATATATTACTTTTGATAAAGAACTATGATGTACTTCCTTACAGACATTATCTTTCAGTTCCAATTCTCAATTTATTTTCTAATCTTTTATGGGATATGAAGTTCTTTGGTTTCTCATCTGTGTTCTTCTTCTGTTGTCCGTTCGTTACCATTTGGTCTGGCTTCAAAAGTATGCATATGTGTTCTTTCTTGCTGATTAGTGGTAACATTCTTTAATTAGGCCTCAGAGGATGCTAAGAAACTTGTCGAAGAGGAAAGAGCTTTTGCACGTGCTGAAATTGAAAGTGCAAGAGCAGCTGTAGAAAGAGTGGAAGAAGCCCTGCGAGAACATGAACAGATGTCTCGAGTCTCTGGGAAGCAGGTACGTAGTGATATCAGGCTTCCTTCTATCATAATTTAGTACTGGTCATATGCTTATAATGTTGATTCGTGTGCCATTGAAGATATCTCCAGCTTACGCTGATTTCACTTTTGCACATGTAAACAAGGTTGTTGCTCTATTGTCTTGTCCAGTATATGTAAACATAGTATTGTTAATAATTTTATGTCAGGACATGGAAGATTTAATGAAGGAAGTTCAAGAAGCTAGGCGGATTAAAATGCTTCATCAGCCAAGCAAGGTGGGTAAATGAAAGGTGGTTTAATTGTAGTAATAAAATAGCTTGATTTGTTTGTCTAAGTCGATGCTTCTTTAGTATCTTATGTTGTTTTTGATAGGTCAAATCATGTACTTTGTTTTAGGTAATGGACATGGAATATGAGCTTCGAGCACTGAGGAATCAGCTTGCAGAGAAATCTAAACATTTTCTTCAACTACAAAAGAAGGTTATTTGAAATCTATATGAACGCATTTCTGATTGTCATGGGATTGACAAATAGATGGATTCTGATACTGGATCACACTTCTCTATATTTCAGCTTGCAATGTGCAGAAAGAGCGAGGACAATATATCGCTTTTATACGAAATAGATGGCACTGAAGCTTTAGGTTCTTGTTTGCGGGTCAGACCTTGCTCTAATGATGCTCCTGATCTTTCAAAGTGTACGATGCAATGGTACCGTTCATCTTCCGATGACAGCAAGAAGGAGCTTATATCAGGTCCTCTCACCTTCCACATTTTCTTTCTTTCTTTGATTGAATTGTCTAAATATTTTGTCCATAGAATAGATGGTTTCATATATAGGTGAGCTTTTCCTAATTGAATTTACATTTTAAAAGGCTCTGGTTCTGTTCTGAAAGCTTGTCAATTACAAATTAGATCTTACATCTAATGATTTCGGATTCAGGAATGATATATCTCAAATCGCTGGTGTAATTAGCGCCAAATCAAGTTGGAGGTTGTTCTCCTCATTGAGGAAAAATATTTCCTTAACATATTCCTATCTCAGGTGCCACAAAATCAGTATACGCTCCTGAGCCTTTTGATGTTGGACGAGCCTTGCATGCTGATATCATTTACGATGGCCATACGCTTTCATTATCCACAGTAGGAAAGATTGATCCAGGTTCGTTGTTCCTTTGAAATGGTTCTTTTTTATGTTGCGATGATCAAATGCTTCATGTAGGTTGTGTTGCGTAGTAGATGTTCTAGTTAGATTCATGGTTACGACTACTTACCCTACAAAAAAAAAATAAGAAACTATATTGAATTAACCATACATTACTCAATCATGAAAAAGTTGACTATAACAATTTAATGACAATGGTACTGATTTCATCATTACTCATAAAAAGCAAACTTAAAAAAAAGTCCTGATTTGGTGCAGCTGCTGGATTGGGTAGCTACGTGGAAGCATTAGTACGGAAACACGATGTTGATTTCAATGTAAGCCTTCTCTCACGCTAATGATATACCGTATCTAGGATGGATTGGAACTAGTAGTTGTTTTAAAGAATATATATCATAGGTATATGTATTATAGCAGCTTCAGAAGTCATTCCGCTTGTTGTAATTGCCAGGTAGTTGTGACTCAGATGAGTGGGGAAGACCACACATCAGAATCTATCCACTTGTTTCACGTTGGTAAAATGAGGATAAAACTTTGCAAAGGAAAGACAGTGATAGCAAAAGAGTATTACTCTAGCGCAATGCAGGTTAGCGATGCTCGTTTCTACTCTTTTTTCGCCCTTAAAGCGTCATCTGTTTAGACACCTTAAAAGTCATAATCTTTTGATCATATTGAATAGCTATGTGGAGTGAGAGGAGGTGGAAACGCAGCTCCTCAGGCAGTTTATTGGCAGGCGAAGAAAGGAGTATCCTTTGTGGTAGCTTTTGAGTCTGAGAGAGAAAGAAACGCTGCGATCATGCTTGCACGCAGATTCGCTTGTGATTGCAATGTAAGTAGTTATCAACAAAGATGGAGTTAGAAACTGTATGCTTTTGTGGTAGAGGTGTTGGATTTTGAGTATGAAACTGATTGATGTGTTTCAGGTGACGCTTGCCGGCCCAGACGACAGAACAGAGACGGGTCTTAACTAAGTATCCGTAAGAAGTTTTTGTTTTGTAGTTTATAACAGGGTTTAGGCATTTGTTTGAATTGCAGTTTCTTTGTCTGTTGTGTGTAAAAAAAGAAAGAATCAGTGAAGATGTTGAATCTCTATAAACGGGGTGGTTTGTTTCTTATTCATTTGTTTTGTGGCACATCTTACTTGATTGAACACACTTGACGAATGTAACGGATGTGTTTTTACTAAAAATGTTTAAATTTTGATAGTGTGAATTTTTAGAATACATGACTTTCTCTATTTAGAAGACCAGAAATGGGTTTATAAGAGAGCTAATAATGAAAGAAGTATGAAAAACAAAATTGTTTTGACATTTACTTATTTCAAAAACAGTTTTGTGAGAGAAGAACTAATAAAATCTATGACAAAATTTATATGATCCACAATTACACGCATGTTATACATTACTAGATGAATACCAGCGTGTACATGCATAATTTGTTTTTAATAATATTTTTTTAGTTTTTACATTAGTTACTTTATTATTTTCTTGTAAAATGTTTTAATCGTTATACATGTGAGTTTTTTTTTCTAATATATATATTTTTTAATTTTCAAATTAGTGATTTCATGAGTATTCTACTAATACTTATTGACCATAATCGTTGTACGTAATTGAAGAATTTGGTAAGAATATATAGTGTTTTTTTTAATACATAACGTTTCTATTAAGAGAAATTAGGTGTGATAGCATGTTTGTGTGTCAAAATTAAGTAAATTAAAAGTCAATATAATATACAAAAGTAACAATTGGTAAAAAAATTTGCAACCTCTCGTCTACTTTTTTATTTATCTTACACATCATATTCTCTTTCCTCTCTTTTCTTACACACTCCACCTTTTAACCATTATTTTAAAAAAAAAATCAAATTTTTTTTTATCTTTTAAAAGATCTCTCTCTCCTCTCTCTCTTTCTCTCTGTCTCTCCACTTTTATCTTCTCAAAATCTAAAAACCTTAGAACAAACTAAAATAGCTAACTTTTCTTAACTATAAAGTATTATATTCTCAAGAAAATAGATAACTACTTAGTAAGAATTTGTCGTTGAATGTTAGATCGACTGGTGTTTACTAAATGAGTAGTTAACTACTTTATGCGATAGTTCATGTACATGTGTGTAAATGTAGTTGACTATTTGTTTCAGTGGTGTGGCCGACCCTGAAATTTTGGGGGCTTAAAAGCAATTTTTTATGTTTTATTTTTTTGGGGGCCAAAAAATTGAAAAAAATATATTTGGGGGCCAAAAAAAAAAAAAATTTGGACCAAAAAAATGAAAAAAAAAAATGGGGGCCAAGGCCAATGTTTCATTTGGCATTGCTCAGGGCCGGCCCACTGTTTACTAAATGAGTAGTTAACTACTTTGTGCGATAGTTGTTGTACATGTGTATGAATGTAGTTGACTATTTGTTTTAGTGGTGTTTTACTAAATGAGTAGTTAACTACTTTGTGCGATAGTTCCTGTACATGTGTGTAAATGTAGTTAACTATTTGTTTCAGTGGTGTTTACTAAGTGAGTAGTTAACTACTTTGTGCGATAGTTCATGTACATGTGTGTGAATGTAGACTAACTGTTAGATCTAGTGATTTAAAGTTGTCGTGATTATAAATTAGTCATCTGGTTTGTTAAAAGAGAGAAAAAAATAGTCATATGTTTTGTCTTCTAGTGACGGAAGAAAGAGAAAATGTTGCAGCTTTTGCAGATTCATGTGCAAGGGTCTTCTCGACATTTTCCTACCCTTTGGACAGTTGACTACTGTTATTTTCTCAATTGATTGCTTTTCTATGGTATTTGACTAATTCTTTGGTTCAATCATAATATTCATGCAATTCACCCTTTTATTAAACATATTTAAAAGTGACTGGTTTAGAAAAATGAAAACATAGTTGACAATTATTTTTTTCTTCAAAAAAAAAAAGAAGTTGAAGACTATTAAACTGCCAGTTGGGAGTTGAGAATAATATTATCTATACTCTATAGCGAGGGTTGAGTATGGTACATTACATGTAGTATATAGTTTCTTCGATATACATCATAAATTTTTTGCCTCTTTTCTATACACCCCAAATAAATTTATTATGTATTAAACATTACGAACTTTGCATTCTTTTAGAATTACATCATAGCGACTAAAAATTGTGATTGAATTTAATAAACTGGTAATCGCGTTTTAAAAAACCACGATTAAGATGATCCGACCTGTTTAACCCTTAACCCGACTCCCTAACCCGACTTAATGAAATAAACAAATCGATTTTGGGACAAAATCTAAAGACATGTTTCTCTCTTTCTCTCAATATCATCGCCTCCTCCCACTGTGGCTCATCTTTTCTTCTTCCATAGGTCTCTCTCTCTCTCATTAAGTCGGGTTAGGGGTTGAACGGGTTGGATTATCTTAATCGTGGTTTTTTAAAACGCGATTACTGGTTTATTAAACCCAATCATAATTTCTAATCGGTATGTTGTAATTATAAGAGAATGCAAAGTTCATGATGTTTAGTAAATAATAAATTTATTTGGGGTATGTAGAAAAGAGACGAAAAGTTGAGGGTGTATATTGAAAAAGTTGTATACTATATGTAGTGTACCAGAGTCAACCAATATAGCGATGGCTTATGTTTTTTTTTTTGGCCAGCTTATGTATATCTTGAAAAAAAAATTATTACAATTTTTATATTTTTTCTTTATCAATGCTTCATTTTGACCCCATCGTAAAATCTAATATATGAACAAAGTTGACATATTCTCAATACGTTTTTTGGGTGAAATTCATGATCCACTGCATGTTAGAATTATATTTGGTTATTATAGTAAATAATTGCAGAAATATTCATAAAATTCTTTTTTTTTTATAAAGAAATATTCACAAAATTCACCAAGTTTTTTAATCATATATAGCCATCTTTACTCATATATAGCTCTAAACTTGATAGATTTCAAACTTGTGTTTTGTTTAACATCGTCACATTTTGTTAAATTTTTTAATATTATATACTCACGTAGAATTTATTTAGAACGAAATTAGTTAATTATATAACGACTAACAGTAGCATGTAGTAAGTAACTATTAAAAGAATGAGTTATTTATTTTACCAAAAAGAAAAGAAAAAAGAATGAGTTATTTATTTTACCAAAAAAAAAGAAAAAAGAATTATACTCAACATCCCTTCGATATGCATTTTCAAGGTCTTTCCCAGACTGGAGTATTAACATACAACCACGTTAGCTTTTTCTATATATGCCTTCCAATCAAATATTTCATATCAACTACTAAATTTACGGTAAAAACAGTAGAAACAAAAAAATATCAAAAAGTCTCTTCTAGATGTAATCCTTGGTCTTAGAAAATTTGCACAACTTCGACCAAAAAAAAAGAATTTTTGCACAACCAAATAATTATAGGTCAATAAGCAAAGTATGCTTCTTTTTTTTTTAATTGAATATAAAATTATATTCAAAAAAAAAAAAAAAACGTTTTTACAACTAATGTGTTACAGCATTGAAACTGAATGTTAAGCCAAGAGATGTGAACTTTTCACGAGATTTTTTTTTAAAACTTGAGTCGAAAACCATAATTGGAGTGCGTCCTCGTAATTTCTGTTTTCCAATTCTCGAGTCGATATAAGTCGATTTCGACCCTCTTTGTCGATGAATTTGAACAGTGTTCCTGAGGGTGTTGCAGCTTCTCCATGACGACGATCATTGCGTTTTCTCCATATTGTGTGGATCGAAATTTGGAAAACATACCTTATAAGAAACATAGCTATATGACTGAGGCTTGTATCTGAGATTAGTTTGATGAGAACTTGCTAATCGGAAGTGAACAGATTGTTAAACAGCTTCCTTGTTAATCTAGCCCATAATTCTTCCGAGAATCTGCAGGAGAAGAATAAATGGTTCCGAGTTTTGAGAAAATTCTGGCATAGTATACATGATGGCACGTTCCAAGTTGACATTCGATCGCCCGTTGCTAGTCGATTGTGAATAGATAGCCATGTAACCATAGAGTATTTTGGAGTTGAGTGGGAAAACCAAACTCATTTGAACCACTCAACTGTCGGTGATGAATTCCTTATGAGAGTCCATGTGCTTCGAGTGTTGAAACTGGTCTTGTAATTATCCATCTTGTTTTTCCAAAGCAAAATGTCTTCCATGTCTGATTGTAATCGCGACTTTTGCTGCTGCACAACATCTTTAATTTGATTCAGAATGTCGGATCTATGATGTCTTCTCCGTCTAGTCCTTATCGCCTCCAGCGTAGAAGTTTATGGTATTCCAAGATCAATGAATCCTCTTGGACCCGTAATGTCTATTAAACAACCCATATCCAACCAATGATCATACCAGAATGAAGTTGATTTCCCATTACGAATATCTACTCGATGAAAAGTCCTTGCAAGGCCTCGATACTTGAGCAATTTTCTCCACATCCAATATCCCATACTCGTATTCTCTCGAATTGACCAGAAGGAACCTTTTCGGATCAAGTAAGTGTGAATCCACTTAACCCATAGAGAAGGATGCGAATATACGATTCGCCAAATCAATTTCAAGCAACATACTTTGTTTACCTCTAGATAAAGGTCTTAAACCCAACCCCGTTTCGTTATTTGGCTTACAAACATCCACCCATGAGATATTTGCCTTTCTTGGGTTGAGGTCAGGACCTGACCAGAGAAACGCGGAGCAGATTTTTTCGATTTCTCGAACACATTCCCGGAGTAGTCGAAATGCTGATAGCCAGAAATTTGTGATGCTTAAAAGTACATATTGTATAAGCTGTAGCCGACCGGCAAGTGAAAGAAAACGAACTGTCCATGAGCTAATTCTCTTTCGAATCGATTCTAGCAACGACATGTAATCGTTTGCTGTCATTCACTTTGAGAGGAGAGGAAGTCCTAGGTATCGTATCGAGAGTTGACCATAATAAAAATGAAACCGATCCTGAATTTCATCTTTTGCATTCTCCGATACACCTGCAAAATAAATTGTCGACTTATCCATGCTTATTTTTAGTCATGAGATCTTCGCACATTCCTCAAATATATGCACAACCCCCTCCACATATCGTACTTTCCCATCCAAAAATACCATAATATCGTCTACAAAGCTCAGGTGGGTAAGACCGATATATTTTCTCTTTGGGTGATATCCAATGTGCTTCGCTGAGGCTGCTCTATCTAATAATTTTGACAGCACGTTCATACTGATGACAATTAGATAAGGAGATAGAGAGAAACCTTGACGAAGACCTCTAGCGCTTCGAAAAAACTATGCGAGTTCACCATTAACTTGTACCGAGAACGAGGCCGTAGTAATGCATAATGAAATCCAATGGAAAAATCTCTCCGGAAATCTCATTGCTGTAAGTGTATTTATCAAAAAGGGCATTGTACCGAGTCAAAAGCCTTTGATATATCAATTTTTATAGCACAACGAGATGAAACCATATCTTTGTGATAATCTTTCACCAGCTCCGTAGCAAGCAACAAGTTCTCGACTAACAACATGTCTTTAATAAACGCCGATTGGCTTAGAGAGATTAGGTGGGGGCAGAATCACTTTCATCATGTTTTCCATGATCTTTAAAATCACCTTGTATATCACATTGCAGCACGATATCGGCCTACAATCTCTCATCGACGTTGCCGATATCTTTTTTGGTTAGAGGACAAGTATTGTCGAGTTCACTCATTTTGGAAGAAACCCCTTCATGAAGAATGAGTGAACTGCGATTATGAATTCTTTCCCTATGATTGGCCATACCGATTTATAGAACTCTGCATTGTAACCATCAGGTCCGTGTGACTTATTATTCGGCATAGAGAATAGAACACCCTTAATCTCCTCTTTCGTAACATCTTTCACTAGTTGATTCTGCTCCTCCTCCGAGCACATAAACGGTAGTAGTTCTTCCAGATTTTTCACCGTTATCCCCTCGTAATCAACTAGAACATGTTGAAGAAATTCGCGGAAGAAACCCTCAGCTTATGCTTTGATCTCATCTCCATTCGTTACTACCATCCCATCATGACAAGTTATTTCCTGAATCTAGTTTTTCTTTCTTTCTTGCTACCACAACTTTATGATAAGTTTTGTTGTTGCGATCTCCAATTTTCAGCTAGTGGAGCTTGGATCGTTGCTTTAAGAATACCTCCTCTAAATGTGAGACACGATCCCATCGTTCATAAGCTGTTTTTTCATCCTCCAAAATTTTAATAATGGATTCGTAGAGATTGCTTCTTGTTTTTTCACATAGATGTGTATACGCATCATGGATAGCCCTTGTCAAGTTCTCCATTTTTTTCTGCGATAGGTTCGTGATTAGAAGCTTTAATGGCCTTCAATTTCTTCGAAAATCGGAACATTGATGATGTCGAGAGGAAAGTGGGCTGCGAATTATTCCAGTAGCTCTCGACCATTGGTTTAAAATCTTCCAATTCTGCAACAACATTAGCAAATCTGAAAGGTTTCTTACCATTCCTTACTTCTCCATCCAAGTGAATTCTACATCGTAAGTGGTTCAAACACCTTCCTTCTTCGAATACACTATATGATTGTGGAAACACATGACTCCAACGATTGTTCTTTAGAGCTCGATCAAGCTTCTTTAGAACCAATCCCTCGTCGCTCTTCTTGCACCAAGTATAGAACGGCCCATGAAAAGCCAGATCTTCAAGTAAACAGTATCGAGTCAGGGCTTGGAAATCTTGCATTCCTGTAGGAATATACAGGGAGGCTTCATAGCCTGAGTGTTCTTCGAGCTCCAAGATCTCATTATAGTCACCCATACAAATCCACAGTTTGCTTCGAATTATAGGCGAGTTATGGCGATCCCGAATATCATTCCATAAGTCCTTCAGTTCCTCTGCGAAATTTGATGCATAAATAAACGAACAAAAGAATTCTTCTTCTTTATCCTCCAACTTCACATAGCAAGTAACCATATGTCCACTTTAAAAAAATGGAGTAAGCATTGCCCGTCGATTCCATACCACCCAAATTCGACCCAATCTATTAAACTCGTAGTTGGTTAAAACTGACCACTCATTGAAGATTGATGCTGCTATTAATTCGATTTACTTTTCTTTCCTTCACTCTTGTCTCCAATAGACAACCAAACTGAAACTCCTTACTATGCACCCACTTCTTTATAACGAAATATTTTGTTGATTTGTTTAAGCCGCGAACATTCCAAAAGAACCCCGACATTAATGAGATTTTTTATTTCGTCCTTTCTTACTCGCAATACTAAGAGGGATATCCTTAATGTTTTGATTCAAAGAGTCCGAAATAATTTTATGTGAAGATTTTGATTCTCTTGGAAGAGAAGGTCGGAAACCTTTTTCTTTGGGATGCTCATTCGTCATCTTCCGCTGAATTTTTGAGGTAGTTTCTATTTCGCCTTCTTCTTTATATTCCTCCTCTACCGTCACTGTCATTATTTGAACCTCCTCTCCTTCTTCCTCTCCCGAAAGTATGTGGAATATTGATGGTGAAGCAATGTTCTTCTTGTTGGAATATGACCGTTAGTATTCTGCCACCCAGTCTTTACTCAACAGGCTCCTCTATCTCTTCTACTTAAGGAGGACGAATTTATATGTATTTCTCTCTCCTTCGTGCAAGTATTCTCATTTAGTATTGTAACAACTAGTTTATTCTCTATATATTTGTATCTCCGTGTACAAATCAGATTAAGTGAAACAATATACAGTTTCTCTCTATTCTCTCTGTTCTACGTTTCTCTTTTTTCTCTTATACACTTCCGCATATAATTCTACATGGTATCAGAGCTCTATATCCGTGATTCTCACTTCTATACATCCATTTTTTTGTTTCCTCTTCTTATTCTTCAGATCTGATCATGGAAAACACGAAACATATCACTCTACATGTTATTCTCAAAGGGGATAACTATCGACTTTGGTCTAGAATCACTAAAACTGCTCTATGCAGCCATTGTTTATGGAATCACATCACTGGCATCCAAAACGTGTCTCCTACGAACCAGGACAAAGGCAAAAACATGGTGGAAGATGAAGAGTCAGATTCGATAATCTCAAATGTCACGAGCTCTAAATATCCGAAATGGTTTCAGGAAGATCAGATGGTGCTTTCTATTCTTCAAAGCTCTATTGAGCACTCTATCCTTACTGCTTACTCATATTGTGAAACAACAAAAGATCTATGGGACACTCTTCAAGAGGTCTATGGAAATGTTACAAATCTCAATCGCATCTTTGAAGTTACAAAATCGCTGAATTCTCTCCAACAAGAGGAGAAATCTTTCAAGCAACACTTTGGTGAGTTTAGATCTTTTTGAGCAGAGTTGGAGACTCTTTTTCCTCCAACAACATATCCAACAACTCTCAATGAAAGGCGTGAACAAGATCAAGTTTTTGAACTTCTCTTCACTCTCAACAACTCATTCAATGGTGTCATCCGGCATATTCTCAGATCCGACAAGCTTCCTAACCTAAATGATGTGTGTATGCAGATCCATAAAGAAGAAGGGTCTATTGTTTTGTTTGGCCAAAAACGTGATTTATCTCTTGCAAACCAAGCTGCTTATCCAAAGAATGATCGCAACAAGTTTGTATGTGATCACTGCAAGAAAAGGAGCCACACTAAGGACATATGATGGATCCTTCACGCACATCTAAGAACAACAAAGGCAAGAGAAGTGGGTAAAGCAATGTCTGCTTCTGCTGTTGAAGATAATCTGGTTAGGAAATTTGACCTTGAATCTCTCATCAAAAGCATTGCTTCACTAAAGGAATATGGTAATGCCTTACTAACTCTTACAAATCACAAACATATTGTTGTTGATTCTGGTGCATCTCATCATATGATTAGTGATGCAAATCTTATTCATAATTCTGAACATGCGAATGGAGATGTGATTATTGCAAATGACCACAAAGTGCCTATTAAGGGAATTAGAAATCACAAACCTATTGTTGTTGATTATGGTGCATCTCATCATATGATTAGTGATGCAAATCTTATTCATAATTCTGAACCTGCGAATGGAGATGTGATTATTGCAACTGGCCACAAAGTGCATATTATTGCAAATGGCCACAAAGTGCCTATTAAGGGAATTAATGATGCAAATCTTATTCATAATTCTGAACCTGCGAATGGAGATGTGATTATTGCAAATGGCCACAAAGTGCCTAATAAGGGAATTGGAAATATGAAATTGTTTAACAAAGACTCTCAAGCTCTTTATTTGCCTGAATTTACTTCTAATCTTTTATCTCATCTTCTCAAAAGAGTGGCTGAAAGCGGACGAATAAGAGCTCATCCACGTTGTAATCAGGTACGAGTCACTCATTTGAGCTTTGTTGATGACATTATTGTCTTCACATATGGCTCATCCACTTCTCTTCGGGAAACTTTTGGGGTGTTCGATGAATTTGCAAGAAACTCGGGTCATCACATCAATGCAACAAATCAGCTTTATTTGTTGGCGGAAGGGATAACCAAGGGATTTATGCTGCAGTGGCTGAGTTGGGTATCCCAATTGACACACTTCCGATACATTATTTGGGGCTACCGTCGACCACAAAATTATGACAAGGCATGACTATGCTCCTCTTATCGATAAGATCAGATCAGGAATGCTATCTTGGACGAGCAAACATCTCTTTTATGCATGACGTCTTCTATTCATTGTCTCCAATTTATGGTGTTTGGTATTCCGCTTGCCTTCACGCTGTTTTGATGAAATTGAGAAATTATGTGGGGCTTTCTATGGTCGGGAAATCCTAATATAACGACGAGAACCAAGATTTCATAGACCGACGTTTGTAAGCCTTAGGCCGAAGGAGGATTGGACATACGTTGACTTCGTGATGTCTCTCGGGTTTTTGCGCTAAGCTTGAATTGGAGATTATTTTCTCTCTCTAGTTCCCTTTGGGTCGCTTGGACGGTACAAAACTTCATGAGGAATGCGAGCTTCTTGTTAGCACTAGACACTACCACATGATCATGGATTTGGCAAAGATTACTCAAACTTAGGCACATCGCCTCAATGTTCATGCAAGGTGCGAGATGGAAGATCTATTTCCTTTTGGTATGACTATTGGGGTCGGATTTAACCCGTTCGAGATTGACAGTTTGACAACATGGCATGCAGAACTGAAAAGGCAAGAAAGGCCCGAGCCGAGGTCAAAAGCCGTGACCCTTCCGAACAAAGGAATGTCTTACTTCGGGAAGGGGATCTTGTGCAAAGCAGAGTCGAGCCGAGGTCAAAGATAGTGACCTTTCCGGATAAACCAAGACAAGCCGGCTCACCCAAAAAGAATGGCCGAATCCATCTGATTATGAGTGGGCCGAGATGAACAGTCGTGGACCGAATCACAAATCATTCACCAACTTTTGTGCGCCAAACTAAAGGCCTAGATCCTCTGCCTTAGTCGGTGGCCGCACAAGGCAAAAGGAAATATTCCTTTTCCCCGAGATTCTCGCTTACGAACTTGTATAAATAGCCCTTATAATCATATTGTAAAGAGGGGAGAAGAAAACCCCGAGCACTAGCTCTTAACAACAAAACTCTGTACTCATACGCTTACGAAACAACAATAAAATAACCATCTTTAGTTCTCTTACTGTGTTTTCATCCCAGAAACTTGTGTTCCCTTAAAAGTCTCTTACAAGAATCGATTGTGTGGATATCGGCTCACACCGTTTTGCGCCGTCTGTGGGGAGATAGAAGCAATCTTACTCGCAAAAAATACCAAGAACGAGATCGGAAGATATGGCCGGAAACCAGCAGAGAATCGTCAATGAAGTGAGTAACAACGTGGGACGCACAATCAGAAGAACCGTCGATTTCAGCGGCACTCCCATCGCATCTACGGAGATAACCTCGGCGTCCTTAGTCGAATTAAAGAGCATGATCATCTCGCTGCGAAAGAAGATGGAGGAGCATGACAAGCTGAACAAAATCATGTCAAAAAAAAATCAAGACGCTAATTTCGGGAGGTCGGTTCAATGACTAGCCAACGGAAAACCTCGGCTCGGACATCCCTCCAAGAGATCTCACAAGAAGACTCGGCCTCATACCAACGATCATTGACTTCTCCACACTCGGGACCGCTTTGGCTAACGGAGGATCGCCATCATTATGCTCATCTGGAGAGGCGACGCCTGCAGCACCGCGACCGCTCTTACCCGATCCGCCCTGATTGAATCTTAGAACAGAGCAACAAACCCCCGAGCCCACATGATCTCACCTCGGAATAATCAAAACCGTCAATGATGAAATAATGCGAGACGAGGAAAACAACGCCTCGGGATGCATCGTAGAAGGCTAACCCACCTCGGCAACATAGAAGGTAAGATTCGTAGGGGATGTCCCTTGCTCAAACCAACCCAGCTCAGACCCAAACATTATGCATTCCTATGCGTCTACGACGACCTCAACATGGAGTATCCCACCACCGCTGAACAACTCTCATCCGATCCACCTCAATCGAACTTCAGAATCGAACAGCAAGCACCCACAGCCTTAGGAACTCATCTCGGACCAACGGTCAAAACTATCAAGAACAGGGCGACCCGAACCAGAATGACCAACACCTCGAACGGGATCGTGAACGGCGAACTCACCTCGGCGGCGGAAGAAGTAAGAGTCGCAGAGAAAATCCTCAACCCAATTCAGCTCGGCAACAAGTTGACAAAAGAGAAAAAAATTTCCTTTGGGTGGAGCAAATGCGACGCGTCTACGAGTTGAGGAGGATGACCCAGAGTCGGCGCAATGAACCATGAGTAATGTTCAACAACGAGCTGATAGAAGAGGAAGAAAATATCCTCTGGGTGGAGCAAATGCAACGTGCCGCAAGTTATGGTTACTTGGAAGCCAACACGATGCGGCGTTAAAGATGAGCCGGCCTTTGGTAGTTGAGACGAACAAGATTAAAGGACCCCCAATTCGACACGATGCCAAGAGACAAACCATCTATCCAAAGGGCCGCCGCACAATCAACACAACCGATGAAAAGCAAGAAAAAACGCTAAGAACCCCCTTTACAACAAGGATTACCGAGGCAATCCTCCCCGGCGAAGAAAGGGCCAAAATATTGTTTTATGACGGGTCAGCCGATCCTAATGGCCATATCAGAATTTTTCACATGGCAATGAGCCAAGCCGGGTTAGAGGAAAGTAAAGAGGACGCAAGATTTTGCCGCCGATTCGCGGAACATTTAGAGGATGCTGCACTCGACTGGTTCTCAAGCCTAGAACAAAACTCGATCAGTAACTTCCGGCAATTGTCCACTCAGTTTCTAAAACGTTTAGCCGCGCTTATAGAGCAAGGAACCTCCGACGCCGACCTCTGGAGCCTGCCTCAAGGAGAAACGAAACCATTGCGGAGCTTTGTAGAACGATTCAAAGCGACGACCTTAAGGGCAGGGAATGTGAACGATCAAGTTGCGATTAACGCGCTAAAAAGGGGGCTATGCCAGAAATCGAACTTCCAAAGAGATCTTACACTGAGTGCGCCTCCGACGTTCCATGACGCCCTGCACCTAGCCTCAGATTTTATTTCTGAGGAGGAAAAGTCGAAAGATGCAATACCCCGAAGCTAGACCAATCCCCAATCAAGAACACACCTTAACGAGCGCAGCGCAACCTCTTCTGAAACGGTTGTCCACCATCCAGGAAAGATCCCATTATACGACATACTAACAGATCTCGAAGCTTACATCACGGCTTCTGTGCGGCAATGAGCCGAGCCGATCCCGAATGAAGCATATGGTCGAAGACGGATTAGGTTTTGGCTCTCGAAACACCTGAGGAGAGTTATTGATTCTGAAAATCACACAATGGGCAAAACAGTAAATTTAATGAATCGAATCTCGTTTATTGACTAAACTCAGCGGATTTACAAGATTGCTAGATCGTAAAAAGATGACTTGCGAACTAAGAAGCTAAAAGCTAAAGTCTCAGCTCTTGGTCTCTTAGGTCTCGCAGATGATTGTGGATGCCCTGAATTGTGGTGAGGGTCGCCCTATTTATAAGGTTCTGAGTCGGCCTAAAACAAGAGGATTTCCTTTTCCTAGTTCCATCATGATAAGGAAATCTTCCTTTTCTCCCAATGAAATTGGGAAAGATTCCATAATTCTCGATGGTCGGCGCATTTAGTAATGAGTTGGGCTTTCAGGACGAGCTCGGCTTGATGGTTGCGATTATGGGCCCCCTTTACTTAATTTGAACCGTCATCAACCGGAATCAATTGGACCGATCTTGGTTCAAACCGGGTTAAACCGAAGAGTGCTAAACTCACCTCTAACAATAAGTCCCCCCTTAGTTCGGCGAATGAGTCCTTTGAGTTCGGCGAAGTTCATGGAGAATTCTTTAGCCCGGTTGGAACTGAGATCGGTATCTTTGTCTTGATGGTTTTAAACCTATTTCTTTTGATGAATGAACTCGGCGGATTTTTGAGTTCGGCGAATCTTCCCTAAGAAGACATGTCGCTTTAGTTTCTTTAACTGTCGCGAGAATTGAGGGATTTTATCATATGATTATTTCTCTCTCTATATATTCCCTTGACTCTTCGGTTTTCCTCATTTTTCTGCTCATAAAGGTAACCCATTTCTTCTTTTCTCTCTATAATTCTTGCTTTCTTCTTTCTAGGGTTATGCTTATTTATCGAGTTTTGTAATCGGATTTCGACGATATCTATGGCAAATTCCTTTGGTTTGTTTGAAGATTTTCGGGTTTCGGACAGCTCTCGCCTGTTTCTTGTGAATCTCTGTTAAATTTCATGCAATTTCTTATTCATTCTCCGCGACTCTTCGTCTGTCCTTCACGGTTCCCTCTTGTCGAGTACCCCAATCGTCGATTTTAGCGATGGAAGATCAAGTAGATGTTCCTCCACTAGTTCGTCGCAGCTCGCGCCGCGCAGGAGTTCGTGCTGCCATTCCGTCTTTGACACAAGTTCTTGGTCTTCGCGACCGGGATAGTGACGAAATTAAAGCTCACAGACGCTTCGTCGAGGAGATGAATCCGACGGCGAGTTTCAATAGGCCGGTACATATCGATCGAGGAGATGGTGTCGGCAATGATCTACATGTAGCTGACAAGTCTCGGCTTGTCGATCTAGAGAGGCTCTCCTCGTCTAGGCAAGTTGGCGATGATACATCAGAATAGAGTAATCCCCGACCTTGGGTCCGTCCTCCTCATGTTGAAACTCAAATTCAGCGAGATGCGGAGATCGCTGCTGAGCTGGAGAGGCAGTTGGATGCTGAACGAAAGAGGATAGAAGATGAGCAGATCTGACGTGACGCAGTTATTGCATCTCAACTTGATGAAGATGATAAGATCCGTGCCCAGGAAAAAGTTAGGGAATCAGGTCGAGATGCTGTCCCGACCAATCCTTTGGAGGGCAACTTAGAAAGAAACCCCGCGCTCCATTGATTCCCATCGTAGTGCGGCCACTAACTGTCGGGCCGACTTGCTTATCGATAGATGGGATTGACGAGCTGGTTGGGTCCATCCATTTCCTGGGTACAGTGAATGTTATGAGTCCGGGTAGTCACCAACGACCATGGGATGCTCCAAAGGGGTATATTTGTGCTTATGAGGCTTGATTCAAGGTGTGCGGGCTCAATTTTCCCTTACCCGACCTGCTCCTTCACTTCTGTAAAAGGCGGAATGCCGCGATTTTCCAGCTCAACCCGGCGAGTATGGTTAACATAACGAGGCTCCTGTCTTTGGGAGCTGAACCCGGCATTCCGGTCACTACTCGGATGTTTGAAGAACTCACCTCGGTTAATATAACTAAGGCCAAACAGTGGTATTTTTCGGCGAATATGAAGCCGAGCTACGACATAATCACTGTCCCAAAGCCCAGCAAAATTCAGGATTGGGAGACGAAATACTTTTTCGTCAAAGTTGATCCCGCTTCTGTGTCCACCCTGGGCATTGGTTATAAGAGAACATGGAACCAAAATATTGGTAGTTATTTGTCCTGTTACACCGAAGCCGCGTATTTTGCTCTTCATTTAATATGTTTGTGTTTTTTTGTCTTGTAGTTCGGAACCCTACTTATCGCCGTATCTCCGATCATTGGAAGGTGATTGCAGCTAGGAAGAATTCGCTGGCCAGATATACACCGAGCTCGCCTTGCAAAGAGCAGATCGCAGCGTTCCATTACTGGTTAGTCCCAAAATTCTTTAAGTAAAAAGATTTTAGTTTTATCCGATCTGTTTCTCAGATTTGTTATGCTTGCACAGCTCCTCGAGAATCTTCATCCAGAATGTCGCCGCGACGAAATTTTCTCTCCATCCCAGATTGTTCGGCCATTCTTGACGACTCTATACTCTCCTCAGCACGGAGGGATGACGATGTTCCTCCCGAGGTCGTCCCAGTTAACCAGGGTATTTAACCAACCGTCGGAGAGAATGACGAAGTCTATCCGAACTCGCAGATTGATGATACCATCCCGTCTACCAACCTGGATGATGCCAATCAGACTGCTGGTCCCAAATCGGTTATCCGCACTGCCGCGGTGCTTTCGGACACCGGCTTGAGAGTCCACGAAGCTGATGATGGCGAGGACGCTAAGCCATCAGACCGTTCAAGAAAAAAGGAAAACCCCGCCACGTCGGTCTGAAGAGGAGCCAGCTGGTTTCCGAGGTTACCTCGGGGGGGGGGGGGGGGAGAGATGATGCTACTCTCGCTGCCGATACTCCCGAAGTGGTCCTGGGAGAGATGACTGATCCAGCCGTTGCTGCCGATGCTCAGAGTGAGCGCAATAAAAGGAAGTCTCTTGCTGCGAGAGATGTTAACGCGATGTTCTTTAATTATAGTAAAGACTCGCCTCTGATCAACGACGCAGCGTCCTGTGCCGAGCTGTTTCGTCAGTTCAAGTTTGGTGGCCGTGGGCTTCCAACACTAGATGATCTCCCAGAGAAGGAGAAGTATTTGGAACTTGCTTGGTCAAAGGCCCAGGTGAGCTATCTTCATCTTTATGTATATACTTTTTGTGTTGTCTAATTGCTTTTCTTTCTAGGTTAAAGCGCGGAAGAACGATATTATCCGGTCGCTGGATCGTAAGTATAGATCCGCAGCTCGGGATGCCGAGGATGCCGAGAAGTTAAGAGGGGGTTTGGCTGATGTAAATGCCAAGGTTTCTCAAATCGAGGAGGGAGCTGCTTCGAAGGATTGGGAACTCGAAGCCCTCCGTGCTGAGAATGAGAAGACGAAAGCCGAGGTGCTCGATGCCAATGACGCTCTTAGCCATATAACCATAAAAAAACGGAAGGTTGAAATCGAGGGTAAGGCTTAGAGGAAGAGGCTAAGGGCATCTTGGGATGCTTGGGTGGCCGCGGAGAGGGACCTTCGGAAGGAAATGGAGGATAATATGAACGCCCGTCTCGAAAAGATAAAAGGCTACATCGATCAGCTCGAGGAGGCGAATAAAAGGCAGCTCATTTACAGTCAAGTCACAAGCACAAAGAAGTGTTTGGATCAACTTGTGAGTAGAGGGACGCTTATTCCTCCGGAGACGCTTGATCACTACACAACCGTGGAGAAGAAAATGATGGCTTAGATGCTTGGAGGGTGATTTCAAGATGTCCCCGATCTCCCTCAGCGGCATTCCTCCGGGTCCCCATCTCGGTGCTGTTGGAACCGTGGTGCCGACTGACATTGAAGAATGGGGTTCAATGGCTTCAAGCATCGGTCCTGAGATGTCTGAGGAGCTCAGGGACTGCGAGTCTCCTTAAGTTCCCTTCTCTTTTTTTTCTCTTCTTTTTTTTTGATGCATGATAAGGCTTTGAACTACCCGTGGAGGCATTTTTTTGTAATATGTACTCTGTTTGCTCGAGGGGGCTTTTAAACCTTTGCCTAAGAAATATAATGAGTTTTTACTTAGTCGATTTTGACTTTGAATTATTGATTTTTCTTTGTGCGAGTTTTCTTTATAAAGTTGTAAAATGATACAATCTTCTCGAATCCGCTAATGTTCCATAATTGGTGTCGTACATAATACGGTCTTAACCTGGGCACATTAGTTGAACTCGGCTTTCGATTAACTCGAGATCGGCAATCGTTTGGAGATCGACGTATAGGTTTGCGATTCTTGAGAAACCGACTTATATAGTTTGCGATTGTTGAGAAATCGGCTTACCAAATTTGCAATTGTTGTGAAATTAGCTTAGTTTTTGCGAGAATGTGTTGTTCGGCTTCAGCCCGAGAGCTCGGCATGAGACTGCGAAAATTTGATCATCTCAGGATACTCCGGGTCCTAAGATCGAATCCGACTGCGAGATGATCCGGCTTACTTTAGTTCGGATGGTCCGAGGATGAGTCCGAAATGCGGGAAATATCTCGGCTTTTGCGAGACGGATCTCGGCTTTATAATCATTTGTATCCCTGAGGAGTACTATCGATCGTCTGGCCAGGACGTCGATTTGTGAAACCGGGATGGTTTTAAGTGTGAACTGAGGAGCTCAGTTTTGCTTCATTTACTTTGAGATCAAAAGATGTGAACCTTTCGACGAAGTGTGATGGTTCGGTTTATTTTAGTCACTTTTAGACAGATGTCTAAAAGAGTCTGGTTTGGAAAGATACGAACTGAAGAGTTCGGCGAGCTGCGGTAGCTCAGCTTTAATTAGTTGTCAATTTTCAAAGTTTGACTTATGAAAAGTGCGAACTTGTAGAGTTCGGCGAGCTGCTGCGGTAGCTCGGCTTTGTAAATCTTTTCATCAGTAAAGAATTTTTTTATTAAAGTCACAGCTGAACCTGGTGTGGGATGCCTACGTACCCTCAAAAGAGGGATCAAACCATTCGTAGTTAATATTACAACATAGAGGTAGTTTTTTTTTTTTTTTTTTTGGGGGCTCTACTGCCGAACTATTAGTAAAACCGTTTGAGGTTCATTGAATTCCATGATCTTGGGATTGGAGTTCCGCCCATTTTCATAAGTTCATAGACGCCGGGCTTAACGACGTGCATGATCTGGTAAGGTCCTTCCCAGTTAGCACCGAGTTTGCCGGCGTTCTTCTCTTCTGTGTTATGATAGACTTTGCGAAGGACGAGGTCACCGCCTGGAACCTTTTTGTTTTAGTAGCGAGCGGCTAAGTGTTGATAAATCTAGATTCAGAGTAGTGCTTGTCCGCGCTTTTCTTCAAGTGTGTCCATAGTATCAAGGAGCAACTCGCTGTTGAGATCGAGATTTTGAGTTAGCATTGTTCGACGTATGCCAGGAATATCGAGCTCGGCTGGACATAAAGCTTCTACGCCGTATGCTAATGAAAATGGGGATTGCCCAGTAGAACTGCGAGGTGTGGTGCGATGGGACCAGAGGACTCCATCGAGTTCGTCGACCCAAAATCCTTTCTTTGTGTCGAGTCTTTTCTTGAGGCCGTCGATGATAGTCTTATTGGTTGATTCGGCTTGGCCGTTTCCAGGTGGGTATCTCGCAGTGGAGAAACTAAGCCGGATTTTCCATTTAGCACAAAAATCACCGAATAGGGCTGAGATGAACTGAGGTTCGTTATATGTGATTATCTCGTATGGTAATACATGTCGGCATATGATGTATTTCCACATGAATTTCTCGACGTGGTGAGCATGTATCTCGGGTTAGGATTCGGCCTCGACCCACTTGGTAATGTAGTTTGTCATGACTAAGATGTACTGCTTCTGGTTTGTGGAACGGCGGAGGGGACCGATGATATCCATTGCCCATCGCATGAAAAAGGTAAGGGGCTGTTGACATCGTGAGTAACTCGATTGGGAAATTTATCACCGGGCCATGCATTTGGCATTTCTGGCTTCTGGCGGCGAACTTCTCGCAGTCCGCTAGCATAGTTAGCCAATAGTAGCTTGCCTTCTTGTTTTTTAAAGCCAAAGAGCGACCTCCGGAATGGTTTCCACCATCGCCGTCGTGTACTTTACTCATGATTGTGTGAATATCTTTCCCGGCGACACATTTTAAAAGGACACCTGAGGCGCTCCATCGGAAGAGTTCGCCATTGTGAATGACGTAATGGGCAGATCGCATTTTAAGTCGCTGAGTTGCCCATCTATCGGTCGGGACCGTTCCTTCGGAGATGTACATCTTTATCTCGATAGTCCAGCCTTCGAGCTCTTGCTTATCTTCTGCCTCAATGTTCATAGGAGCATGGAGACCTTCTGATGCTTCGTCTTCATCAGACTGATCTCGGAGGTCTGGATCGCTTGGGATATGTCTGGTTTTGGTGTTCTCGCTGAGCTCGTGGACCGACCGATCTCTGGTTTTGCGTTGGTTGGGATCGATGACGGGGTAGATCTCGTAGTCATGCCTGCATGTGGTTACGTTGCAGGTCACGGTTGGTTCGATGCTTTCAACCGGGATGGTTCGTCGGAGATGAGAATCTGAGCTTGATGCTAAGGCGGCGAGTGCATCAGCTGGGGCTTTTTCTCCACGGGGTTTTTTAGTGAGGTCAAAAGTTCTGAACTCGGCTGCAAGCTCCTTTACCAATTTTGAATATGCATCCATGCGATCGTTCTTTGCGTTGTATTCACCGCTGAATTGGCTGGCGACGAGTTGCGAATCGCATAATGCATGCATGTGTTTTACTCCGATTGCCTTGGCCAATCGAAGTCCGGCTATAAGTGCTTCATATTCTGCTTCATTGTTTAAGGCCTGAAACTGTAGTCAGAAAGATTGTTCCAAGATTTCGCCTTTCGGGGATTGAAGGCGTATAACGACCCCTGAACCTCGGTGTGACGATGAGCCATCAACGTGAATGAGCCATTTTTCTGTTCCTGGGAGATCGGTGACCATCAACTCTCGTGGTATCTCGATGAGGAAATCGGCTAAAACTTGGGATTTTATGACGGTCCTGCTTTTAAATTCAAATTCATGTTCGCTTAGCTCGATTGCCCATTTGGCGAGTCTGCCAGATCGGGTCGGACTGTGCGAGATCGTTCGCAAAGGCTGATTGGTGAGAACTGCGATTGAATGGGACTGGAAGTAAGGACGGAGTTTCCGAGCAATGATTACGGCAAGTGCGAGTTTCTCAAGTGTTGGGTATCTCGTTTCGGCATCGATCAAAGACTTGCTGATGTAGAATATGGGTTTTTGCTCTCCTCGATCTTCCCGAACTAAGACTCTGCTTACGGTCGAGGTCGAGACTGCGATATATAAGTAGAGAGTTTCCCCGTCTTCGGGCTTAACTAGGAGAGGTGGAGTTGACAAGTATTCTTTGAGTTTCTTGAATGCTGCTTCGCACTTATCATCCCTTTCGAGATCTTTGTTACCGCAGAGTAGCTGATAGAAAGGTAGGCACTTATCCGTAGATCGGGAGATGAATCTGTTGACTGCGGCAATTCAACATGTTAGCTTTTGGACTTCTCGTTTCATAGTTGGTGAAGGTAGGTCACATATTGCCGAGATCTGTTTGGGATTAGCTTTGATCCCCCTCTGAGTGACGATGTAGCCAAGGAACTCACCAGATGTGACTCCGAATGTGCATTTGGTGGGGTTGAGCTTCATGCCGTATTGGTTCAGAGTGTCAAAACACGTGTTGAGATGTCCGACATGATCCTTGGCGATGAGAGATTTTACGAGCATATCATCGATGTAAACCTCCATTGTTCGCCCGACCTGGCTGGCGAACATGCGATTGACGAGTCTTTGATAAGTTGCGCCGACGTTTTTCAGGTCGAAAGGTGAAACTTTATAGCAATAGATGCCCCGATACATGATAAAAGACGTTTTCTCGCGATCGTCGGGATGCATGAGGATATGGTTGTAACTGGAGAAGGTGTCCATGAAGGAGAGGAGTTTGTTGCCCGTGGTAGCCTCGACTAGTCTGTCAATATGCGGGAGTGGAAATCTGTCTTTCGGGCATGCTTTGTTGAGGTCGGTAAAATCAACGCATATTCTCCATTTACCGTTCTTCTTTTTGACGACGACGGGGTTAGCCAACCAATCGGGATATCTGACTTCGGTGATTGATCCTGCTCCGAGTAGTCTTTCTACCTCGTCATTTACATCTTGAACCTTCTCAGAACCGAGCTTCCGTCTTTTCTGCTTGATTGGTTTGAAGGTCGGGTCGATGGAGAGTTTGTGACAAACGATTTGTGGGTCAATCCCGGGCATGTCTTTGAATGACCATGCAAAGGTAGACACATTTTTCTTGAGGAAGCGAATGAGGTCACTTTTGATATTTTCGTCCAACTCGGCCCCTATTCCGACGTGCTTCTCAGGGTCGAGGTCATCGATGATAACATGAATGATCGACTCTCGCTTCGGTAGGTCGGGGTCATTGTTCTTGTTGAGCAGTTCAGTTGGAGTTGAACTGATTACACATGTGCGAGGTGCAGTTCTGAGTTTGCATTCTTGGACGGCGCATAAACGGGACATTGATTGGTTACCCTTGATAGTGAAGATGTCGTGCTGCGTCGTGAACTTGACGCATTGATGATAAGTTGAAGGAACGACTTTCATTGCGAATAACCACGGTGTCCCGAGTATGACGTTATTGATTACCGGCTTGTTCAAGACCAAGAATTTCATTATTCTTATTGTTCCGCTGACGTACATCGGTATCTTGATCCCCGCAGTCATAGTATTTTCTACAGAAAATCGGTCAGAGACTTGATGTATGATTTGATTTCGGAGTTCGGGATATCCATGTCTTTTAACGTATGTTTGAAGATAACGTTGACCGAGCTGCCAGTGTCGACCATGACTCGTTTAACAGTAACGTCGCCGATGAGCATCTCGACGACTAGCAGATCGTTATGGGGCATGTGGAGTCCGATTGTATCAGCTTCTGTGAAAGCTATTGGCACGCCGCTCTCTGGAACTCGGTTGTCTCGCTTTACTGCAATTGCTTCACGTCTGTGTTCTTTGATTGCCCGAATTGAGTAATTGCACGACTCGATCGCGCCCATGATCATATGAACTCTCTTCCAAGCTTTCGGGGCCGTGTGATTTTCGGATTGGTCCTCACGATCTCGTTTTGGCAGGTCGGTATCGGTGTCCTCCTTAGCTTGCTCGGAGTTATTATCCATGCTCTGCTTCTTGGTATTGTTACGCCAAAATTTGTTGTTAGGTCGGGGGGGGGGGGGGCCTGAGGCGAGACATCCCCATTTCTGAAGCTTCGAAGTAATAAGTCCTGGAGGTGTCGGCAATCCTCAGTGCTTTGGCCTTTCCTTTTGTGGAATTAACAGTATGACTCGGTATTGTTTGCTGGTTCCTTTGGATCGTCTTGCTGTTCTCCCGGCTTGATCAAAGTGTTCCATGATTATTGCGGAGGGATAACGCTTACTTGATGCGTTGTGGGTCGCTTTTCGTACTGAGATCGCAACTCGCGGGCTTCTTCCCTGAGTTTTTCCTTGGGTGAGGGCTGTCTGGAGAAAGCGTATTGCTTTTCATTGGTGGCCCGTTCCTCTTCCTCCATGATATATGTATGCTATTTATGGAGTGCGTCTTCCAGGGTTGAGGGTCGGTTTCGATGAATTTCCATGTGAAAATCCGACAAATACCATGTTGCTTTGTAGAGACCTTCGATCGCGGCATCGTCATCGATGGTGCAATGGGCTACTACCAATTTAAACCGATCCATGAAGTCACATAGCGGCTTGGTCGGTCCTTGCTCGAGGGTCCATAGTTCGGCGTTCTTGGTTTTTGTCTTGATGAACATGGTGAAACGTTTAAGGAACTTGGTTGTGAGCTCGGTGTAGTTGTTGATTGAATTTGTTTCGAGCTGTGAGAACCAATCGAGCACAGTACCGCAGAGATTTGAGATAAACAGTTGACACCTCGCAGCATCTTGTTCCTCCTTGGTTTGGAATTTGAAATGATTCATCATGATACCGAAGGAAGTCATGAAGTGTCGGGGGTCCGAGTTACCTTCATACTGTTGGATTTTAAACCTTTCCAGACGTCGGACCAGAATGTCAAGGTTCAGTTACGTGAATGGAGTTTTCTGTATTTCCTGAATCACACTGTCGATCTCGGGCGCCGAGCTGGTAGCTTGATGGAATTTGGACCTCATATCCTGAAATTGGGATTTGACGCCGTCGAGCTCATGATCCATAGATATCTGATTGGTCATGCGAGTTCCTTTATTATCGGTTGATTTGGGGGCTAGGAAGAGGGTTCAGCGGAGCTCGGCGAGCGTTTCTTCACTAGGTCGGAGGGGTGTTTGCCTGAACTCTATGAGACGGTCGCTGAATGATGTTTGAGTGGCGAGGAGGGAGTCAAACCTTTCGTCGTTTCTCTTGGTGCTTTTAGCGAGTTGTGTCGTTAAAGATTGCAGTAGGGCGGTTAGGTTTTTAGGAACCGAGATCGTGATGACATGGACAGTTTCTGGTAGAGTCGGGTTTGGTGTTCCGAACTCCTCCGGATCACCGAGGTGTTGTCGTCAATTTCGTTGTTCACTGCTGGGTGGATCGGTTGTTCGACCATAGCTGAGTTAAGATCAGAGAGTTTACTATTTTTTTTAAGACTAAATCGTCCCCACAGACGGCCCCAATTGTTGATTTTGAAAATCACACAAGGGGCAAAACAGTAAATTTAATGAATTGAATCTCGTTTATTGATTAAACTCAGCGGAGTTACAAGATTGCTAGATCGTAAAAAGATGACTTGCGAACTAAGAAGTTAAAAGCTAAAGTCTCAGCTCTTGGTCTCTTAGGTCTCGCAGATGATTGTCGATGCCCTGAATTGTGGCGAGGGTCTCCCTATTTATAAGGTTCTAAGTCGGCCTAAAAGAGGGAGATTTCCTTTTCCTATTTCCATCAGGATAAGGAAATTTTCCTTTTCCCCAAACGAAATCGGGAAAGATTCCAAAATTCTCGAAGGTCGGCGCGTTTAGTAATGAGTTGGGCTTTTAGGCCGAGCTCGGCCTGTTGGTTGCGATTATGGGCCCCCTTTACTTAATTTGAACCGTCATGAATCGGAATCAATTGGGGCGGTCTTGGTTCAAACCGGGTTAAACTGGGGAGGGCTAAACTCAACTCTAACAAGAGCCGCCATTGATTGGCTCTCAAAACTTGACCGGAACTCGATCCATAATTTCCGACGATTGTCTGCCAGACTCACAAAGCACTTTTCTACAGTACGAGCCTACGATGCTGATTTTTGGATTCTAAGTCAAGGCCCGACGGAATCGTTACGGGACTTCATGGAACGTTTCAAAATGGCACTTTCAAAGGAAGAATGGGTGAATGCCCGAGTCGCATTGCGTACATTGAAATTGGCGCTGTGACACAGATCCGACTTCCGAAGGGAAATTGCGATAAGAAAACCATTGACAATCGAAGACGCCTTACACCGAGCCTTATATTTCATTTCCAAGGAGGAAAAGATGATAGGCACTCCATTCCGAAGTCAGGTCAACGATCAACCAAGACACTCCAAGCGTAAAAGATTCACTTCGACTTTGGACGATAAACTTGAAGAACGTCCTAGCCCACCCCGGTTCGAAAATGGAAAACGTCTTTCAATCCGACAAACCAACCCGTCTTTTCAAGACAAATTCGCTAAAGGAACATTCCAATCATGCTCCCTCAAGAACGTGACTCTCTCCGTCAATACGACCAAGAACGCAAAAGATAAGGAGTCGGCATCTCGTATAGCTCGAGCCCGTGACGAATGCACAACTCCCTGGCCACTACGCCAAAAGGACTTACCAAAGACAACGAATATGTCATACATTGATTCCTTCATGTGCCATGATACCACATACTCCTACTGCGAATCTTATTCAGCCTTCGAAACCGCACCTCCCATGTCCGCAGTGCAACGTTGGTACCAGAGTAAGATAGGCACATAGAAACTCGTAAAACCCTTTCAAGTAGTTCGCAGCCTGCCCGAAGAAATATCATTTACTAAAGCATTCAAGGAATGCCAAGTCGGGCGTTTCTTCCACGACAACACTGAATCCACATCGGAAATGTAATATCTCTTTACTTTTGCAAAGTGAGGAAGGCCAATTGAGATACTATACAAGACTCAGGAGCAAGAATAATTTCTAATCTCGTGCAACATACAAGGCACTAATTTCACTAACGTCATGTTCGACTCAAGAGCTTGCCTTAGCATCATTTCCAAATCAACTGCCAAACGCTTCGGCATCCAGCATATACAACCAACCCAAACAAGGATCACCATAACCAATTAGTCCCGTACAACACCAGAAGGGATCATGCGTGACGTACCTGTAAGAATAAGATATTTTATAGCCCAGTCGACTTCTACGTTTTTGAAGCAGAGAAGATCTATTCGACCCTGATAATCCTTGGATGGCCATTCTTAGCTACGACCAGAACAATCATGGATTTGTCACGTCAACGCCTATCACTCGCCCACATCGACAACAATGTTGTTTACCCTGCCACCCAGCTAAAAAACGAAAAAGAAGGTTCCTCGGAATCACAATGCAGCAATGCCGGGTCAACCAAGGAACTCAAAGGAGGACTCAAGAAGAAACGACTAAGGAGACAACTCTCCTTTAACTAGAGCCGCAATGAACTACGGGACGGCTTGATCCCTGCAAAGGGTACGTAGGCAACCAATCTTCGGAAATGTGCAGCTGTCCCCCCTCTTTAAAAAAAGGGGATGGGGAGTGGGTATGTATACACATACTCCCACCTTCTGTAAACGCGACTCATCTATCATAATTTTTAAGTTATCAATTTATGTTGCATTTGCACTCATCGTGCTCGTATGTTGCTGGCCACAACAACGAGCTCATACATCCCCTTTGGATCCTAACCCCCATTCTGTACATATCACAGTGCTCTTACAATCCACCACGAATTAAAGCGCGCTATATAAATTAAAGGCAGGTATATCCGGACCAGAGGAAGGAAATGATATACCTCGACCAAACCAATAATAATTTTGCTATCGAAACAGGAACATAAGTCAAGTCTACATCGCAAACCCTAAAACCGAAGCGAAATCTAAACCCAATCATTAATCGCTTTATAGCACACTGGTCTTTAACATGTCGACATATAGTACTAAGCAGATCACACCACTTCGTGCGAGATTCGAAATATGTTTTGAAACTTCGTTTCGCCTACTCTAAACGGCTCGGAAACCAAACCTTACTAAAACAATTATGACTTTTTCGTGTTAACCAATCGATTAAAGCTTCGGCAAAAGAAAATACTCCACATCATATCAATGGATAAAGCTGTCCAAGTACATGTTCAAAAATCATATTTAAAACCAAGCAAAAGAAAAACGATCATTTAGGGTCTTACAACAAACAAAAAAACTATATGCATCGGGTCATCCCTGCGCCATCCTCGGCGGCAAGATCAGCAGAAGTCTGGACGGGTTCAATAACTTTGGCGCCTGTGATATCAAGAATCACCGGCTCGCGTAGCGAATCCCCCGAACCCTCTGAAACAGGTGAAGACTTAAGCTTGTCTCTTAAGCAAGTTTCAATCCTCTCGCATTCTTCGTCGACACCAACCAGCTCGGCCTTCCAAGACTTCAGTTTTTCCACCTCGGCATCAAGAGATGTGATTTTTCCCGATTGGATATCGTCGATAAGTTGCATATTACAATTAATCTTTGCCATCTCCAACTCTCTTTTTTTGGAATCTTGCAACTTATCGACGCCCTCTCTCGCCTTAGCAATTGGATCCTCGAACTTGCGAGCCGATTCACGCCTGGCACCCCTTAGAGCTTTTTCAATCTCAGCAGCATGCAAGGCATCATTCTCTTCAATCACCCGTTTCATAGAAGCTATCTCAGCTTCCAGCTTCCCCTTTTGAATCTTAACTCGGGTCGCAAGGTCTGTGGACTTTGCGGTTTCTTCCTTCAGAGCAGTCTTTCTCCTTTTCAAGGTATGCGATCTTGATCGAGAATGATGTCAATTTCTTTTCCACCTCGGTTAACCTTCTCTTCTCTTCTCTGGCGAATCGTCCCTCCTTGCCTCGTCAACTCGGCGTTTGTTTCGACGCATACTCGTATGCAGCCGCTATCTCATTGGTGGAAGCAATAAACTATAAGACAAAAGATAATCAGCAAAATCCAAAACTTTCACATGTATCGTAAAGAATCGAGTCCCACCTTGGGGCAACGCAACCCCATATTTGCATAAATTCTCTCTTCATAAAACTTATAAAGAGGAGGAAGTTTAGCGTCAGGCCCATTGATTTCCGAAAGAAGGTCGGCCGACATAACATGATCGGCAATTATAGCCCTGGAAAGCAATAAATTGGTAGCAGGGCGAGTAGTACGTTGTGTCTTCTCAACGGTTTTTCCTCGGTCATTTTGCGACGAGGAACGTTTCTGACTCGGCTCGTTCGCACGCCCCACTGAAGTTGGAGGGGGCCTGGAAGTCTGGGGAAGGGCCGGGACAACTCCTCCCTCGCTAGTAGAAGCTAGAGGATCAGAATGATTGGTTATATCTTTGTCGGCATCATCAAATTTCACTGCGGGAGTTTTCCTTTCCGTGGTAGAAACCAAATCCTTGGTCATCGACTCAAAGGCAAAAGGTTTCGCGTCCAACTCGGTAACTTTTCTCGCTGCTTCCTCAGCCTCGACAGCTTTCCTTTCTGCCTCCCTCGCCTCGAGTTCTTTCCTCGCGCGAATCGACAATCTCGCCATATTTGTCAAAGTACCTTCAACGGGTAGGAGTTGTGGGTTAGTCGGGATATAATCGCAAGTATCCCCGAGCCATTTTTACTCTCTCAAACGAGAAATCATTTCTCCAATCGACCTTTTCGAAAGCTAAAATTGTCCACACCTCAGATAGATCGTTTGGACACGGTGGAGGCGCGGTGTGAGCTACAAAAACAAAAACACAGAGTTAATTAAAAGTACCGAGCAATACACCGAACCATGAATATGCGGAGTAACTACCAAGCGATCCCCTGCTCGTCATGACTACTTGGAGGCAAGCCCGATCTACGGAGACCTCGGAAATCCGAACATAGAAGAAGTGGCTCTCCCAGACATATTTCCTCGGAAAATCTCCGATAATTATGAAATTAACCTTATTGGAGATGTAGACCTTCTCCGAGTTAGGGACTTTTCGAATTTCCAGAAGATTTAGAAGATACTTTAGGTTAACCTCGACACCACATTCTGCACATCTCACGAAGATCCCTATCAGATGATGAAGTCCCCGAGGCGTAACCTAGCTCAATGCGATCTCGTGTCTCCAGAGATATCGCATAATAAGCCTCATCACGGGGAACCACAAGAAACATAAGGAGAAAAATCCCTCGTAGACGGTAAAGCAGTCTGAAGGAGGTTCTCATGTATATTGAAGCTTTGCCGTAACTCGACAAGAGACTTCTCGTTGGAAATAGTAGAACCATGAAGAGCTTTTTCCTTTTTCTTCGGATGTTTGGAATTCGGCTTGCTTGAAGGACCTGTCTCTTGACCCGACATCGTTCACTCTAAGACTTTGGTGAATTCGAGTAGATTTGCTGATAAACCTACCTCGGGAGGGTGTATCTCGGGAAACTCGATCACATTGGGGTTGGCAGACGTAGCCGAAAGGAGGACCGCTTCGAGAGATTTATTCATCGTCGTCGTCGTTGATATATCATGGTTTTTACCCTATTTAGGCCATGATATAAGTCCTTTTTATAGAGTCTTTATAGTATTTTGGAGTCTTTTAGAGTCTTTTACAGGTCTTAGCACGTTTGGAGCATTATTGGAATTATTGGAGCTTTCTGGAGCAGTTTGGAGCAGAAGCTGAAGTCGTGTTGCTGAGTACCTGATTTCACGAGAAGCATCGATCGATACCCCCTAGTATCGATCGATACTCATCGCAGCAAGACACGACCCGCGAGTTTTCCAAGACTTGAAGAATTGCAAAAGTGCCCAGAAGTCTTTAATAATTACAAGAAGACCCCAAGTCGTGTTTTAGGTTATAAATAGGATTTTACAGCCACTTGTTTAGGCTATGCTTTATTTTGCTTTAGTTTAAGAGAGATTTTGGTGAGAGACAAGTCTGATTTCCCTTCGTCCGAGATTAGATCTCAAAACCTTTGTTTCTCTTTCTGATTTTATATAGAGTATTTATTCAAACATGTCTATTGATTTAATCTTCATGTCTGAGTAGATCTCTTGTTAGGTTTGGGGATTCTCATAAGGGATTTCTTTGAATGCTAGGTTGATTAGTTATTTAGGGTTCATAATCTGAATTAGTTCTTCACCTTAGGTTGTTCTCAAAGCTAATTCTAGATTGATCACCTAGAACTTAGATCTTAGGATAATTGATTAGGCACGACAGTGCGATTAATTACCTGATAGAACTTAGGGTGAGCAAATTGATTATTCGCAAAGAGATTTGGTTTAATTGATTTGTGAACATATCAAACCTGAAATTAAGGCTGATTTAGTCTTAGGGATTTGCAAAGAAATTTGGGATTCTGAAGTTTAGATTTAGATAGTTTTCGCAACGACAGTTGGTTAATTATACTTTAGTGATTTGAGTTCGAGAACCGTGCTTAACCTGAACCCTGATTAGTTAGTTTATTTTGCATTCATTGATTTCCTGAGAAATATCCCTGAACCTATCTTTTTCCCATTGAATACAAATCGTTTACTGCTTTCTGTTTTCTGCTTAACCTGAATTGCTTAGCTTAGCTTGATTTTACAATTCATTGTGTGATTTCTGTGAGTCCTTGTGTTCGACCCCTACACTTACTACAACAACTGCTTTAGTATCTTAGGGTATTAAATTGAGCATATCAATTTTGGCGCCGTTGCCGGGGATTCAATTTCACCATTAGATTGTAGCTGTCGAGTTTCGACTAAGCCCGCCAGTATCGATCGATACTACCTAGTATCGGTCGATACCGAGGCGATTTTCTATCTGATATCGATCGATACCATCAGTATCGGTCGATACCGTTCGTGACTTTGGTTACTAACGTTCTTGATCTTAGTGTTTTGTTTGCAGGTGTATGCCTGTTCGTGAAACCAGAAGAAACAAGACCACTCCGCTAGTCAATCTATCCTTAGAGGAACTAGCACGTTTGGAACGCACAAACAGAAAGACCAAGCAGACATCAGGGATGAACAACCCAGTGGTTCTAAGAGCTGATGAAGCTGGTGTTTTGAGAGACCAACAGGGTCATGTGTGCAATGAAGGAGGGCAGCGACTTGATGAGGCTGGAAACATCATTGTCCCTGCTCCTGTTGCTGAGATTGTCGCGCCAGCTGGGCGCGCCAACGCTGGGAATGCTGCAGGTGATCGAGCTAGAACACTTGGCGAGCACAACAGGCCTGATCAGTTCTTTGCCAATCGAGCTGCGATTCGCATACCGACTTTTCAGAGGAATGACTTCGAGCTGAAGCCTGCATACTACGCTCTCGTAAGTCAGAACCCATTCCATGGTCTACCTCATGAGCATCCCATGGATCACATCGAAAGGTTCGAGGACTTGGTCACTAGCATGAAGTACAATGGAGTGCCCAATGAGTTCCTTTTCTGTAAACTCTTCCCGTACTCTCTTGGTGGGGATGCTGCTTATTGGCTGAAGCAGCTAGCTCCTGATTCACTTACTACATGGGATGAGACGAAGAACGCGTTTCTGGTTAATTTCTATGATGATGCAAGATCCGAGGAGCTCAGGAACAAGATCTCTCAGTTCGCTCAGGGTCCGACAGAGGCATTCAAGGCTTCATGGATTCGATTCAAGTCTTATCAGAGAGACTGTCCGCACCATGGGTTCACTCAGGTGCAGCTGCTAGGCACTTTCTACAGAGGAGTTGACTGGAGATACCAGATGGGTATGGATGCTGCAAGCAATGGGAACTTTTTCACCAGGTATCCGGATGATGCAGTTGTGCTGATCGAGAACTTGGCGTCTAGTAATAGCACCAAGAATGCTGATTTCGAGAGGAAAAAGCAAGCTGGATGAACGGAAGGATCGCAGATTGCTGACATGCAGGCCAAACTGGATTTCCTGGTCGGGAAGCAGAAGAAATCTGTGCACTTTGCTGATGAAGTCGCGAATGTGGAAGAAGAAGAAGAGGATGTTAACTACGTTGGTGGTTCTGGTTTTCAGGGTCAGCGATTTGGGTACAACAACAACATGAACTTCAACAACAACAATCAGCAAGGTGGGTACAAGTTAGAGGGGAACCAATCTGGTTTCGGAGCGAAGCAATTCACTCATAAACCACTTCAGAGCGGCGATTTTACTCGCAACTATGGGAACTCTTCGTACCAACCAGCATCTCCCAAATCCATATATAACAAGATGGAATCCATGATGGAACAGATTCTTCTGGGACAGCAGAAGCTACAAGTGGATTTCAATGGGAAGTTCGATTCTCTGTATATCGATCTGAATGGGAAAATAGAAGCCATAAATCTTTCCCATTAGAAACTGGAGACTCAGGTGGCTCAGACAGCAGCAGCAGTAAAGAGACAGGAAGGTTTTCTTCCAGGGAAAACTGAGAATCCAAGGGCACACATCAACGCCATCACTTTGAGGAGTGGAAAAGAGGTGTTTACAGGAGTGAAGAACAGCCAAAATGCAGGAAATCTCGTCGATCTTGCTGGAGATGACGATTGGGATTCTGAAAATCCTCAGGTATCGATCGACACCAGTCCAGACATCCACTCGAGTGAATCCTAAAACCTGTGTATCGATCGATACCCCTCAAGTATCGGTCGATGCTGAGACGCAACCAGAGAAGGAGCCCGAGATTTTCAAGGAAAGGGTGTATACACCCAAGGCACCTTTTCCTATACTTCCTAAGCTGACAAGGAAGGAATGGGAAGATGCCAGATGCAAGGCCATGCTGGATAAGTTGGTTGTGGAGCTTCCTTTTGTTGATGCTATTAAGACATGTCCAGCTTTCAGGAGATATGTGAAGAAGATGGTCTCCAGCAACGTGAACATAGAGGAAGGTGTCATGTTGATCACAGCTGAGTGCAGTGCGCTCATGCTCAACAAAATTCCTAAGAAGCTACCAGACCCAGGGAGCTTTGTTTTGGACTGCACTATCTACACAGACAGATTTGAGCGAGCTCTCTGCGATATTGGGTCGAGTGTGAACCTTATGCCACACTCAGTTGCCAAGCGAATGGGGATGACAGATTTCCAATCTACAAGGATTTCGCTGGTACTTGCTGATCGCTCAGTGCGACTTCCAGAGGGACTACTTGAAGATGTCCCAGTCATGATTGGGAATTGCTTGATCCCAACAGATTTCATCGTCCTGAAGTACGATGTTGAGCCTAAGGATCCTCTTATCCTGGGCAGACCATTCATTGCAACTGCTGGAGCCTTAATTGACTGCAAGAATGGACAGATCGCTCTCAACATCGGTGACTTGGTAATGTCCTTTAACATGGAAAAGTTGATGAAAAGGCCAACCATCGATGGGCAGACATTATGTGACATAGCTGAAGAGTACTTCCACTTCAGAGGTCCGTTCATGTGACGAAACTGCTGGATACTCGAAGTTGCTTGATTCAGCATCACCAGTATCGATCGATACCCCCTTGGTATCGATCGATACCCTACGGGCAGAAGGAAAGTTGGTCGATGGTTCTAAGCAAGCTGCTGGGCTTGGAGATTGGAGTATAGAGAAGGCTCCTAAGGTGGAACTAAAACCACTTCCAGCGAATCTGAGGTATAGTTTTCTTGGTCCTAACTCCACATACCCAGTAATCGTTAATGCTTCTTTGAATACCACAGAGGTTGCTTTACTGCTGAGCAAGCTGCGCAAGTATCGCAAGGCTCTTGGCTATTCTCTTGCTGATATTTCAGGTATAGCACCAGACTTGTGCATGCATCGGATTCATCTGGAGGACGAGTCAAAGTCTTCGATTGAGTGTCAGAGGAGGCTGAATACGAACCTGAAGGAAGTGGTCAGGAAGGAAGTGATGAAACTGTTGGAAGCAGGAATTATCTATGCCATCTCAGATAGTTCTTGGGTTAGTCCAGTTCACGTTGTGCCTAAGAAAGGAGGCATAACTGTGGTGAAGAACGAGAAGGACGATCTGATCCCTACAAGGACAATCATTGGTCACAGGATGTGCATTGACTACACGAAGCTCAATGCGGCTACACGGAAGGATCAGTTCCCATTGCCATTCATTGACCAGATGCTGGAGAGGTTAGCGAGTCACCCATACTACTGTTTTCTCGATGGGTACTCAGGCTTTTTCCAGATTCCTATACATCCAGAGGAACAGGGAAAGACAACCTTTACATGTCCCTATGGCACATTCGCCTACAGAAGAATGCCATTTGGGTTATGTAACGCTCCAGCGACCTTTCAGCGCTGCATGATGTCGATTTTCACAGATATGACAGAGGAGTTTATGGAGGTCTTCATGGATGATTTTTCTGTGTATGGATCGTCATTCAAGAACTGTCTGGATAACTTGTGCAAGGTGCTTCAGCGATGCGAGGAGAAGCACTTGGTTCTTAATTGGGAGAAATGCCACTTCATGGTACAAGATGGCATTGTTCTTGGGCACAAGGT
>PKML01064726.1:0-31152 GCA_002933935.1 Eutrema yunnanense | reverse complement strand
GGTGAGCAAATTGATTATTCGCAAAGAGATTTGGTTTAATTGATTTGTGAACATATCAAACTTGAAATTAAGGCTGATTTATTCTTAGGGATTTGCAAAGAAATTTGGGATTTTGAAGTTTAGATTTATATAGTTTTCGCAACGACAGTTGGTTAATTATGTTCTAGTTATTTGAGTTCGAGAACCATGCTTAACCTGAACCCTAATTAGTTAGTTTATTTTGCATTCATTGATTTCCTGAGAAATATCCCTTAACCTATCTTTTTCCCATTGAATACAACTCGTTTACTACTTTCTGTTTTCTGCTAAACCTAAATTGCTTAGCTTAGCTTGATACTATACAATTTATTGGGTGATTTCTGTGAGTCCTTGTGTTCGACCCCTAACCATATTATAACTACTGCTTTAGTACTGTTAGGGTATTAAATTGAGCATATCAGTCGTACACGGAGTTACGACCGAGCCACACAGAAGAATCCCATAAACAAGCCAAACCGGTGGGACCAGACATCACGCTTAAGGATGATTAATCGAGTTCGGACCGACGAAGATGAATCGGAAAATTTGACGATGGATCGGCAAATTCAGAGGCTCGCCGCGCTTCGGATAAGAGAAACTAAACGGTGTGGTGGCAAATCAAAAAACCCTAACCGGAAAAATAAATGAAAGAAAGAGAAAAAGAGAGGGGAGAGCTACATGTTTTTCGGAAGATTGGCAAATGCGGAGAATAAAAAGGAATGAGAAAGACATCTCGCTACTTATAGAAAACTCGGCGCGTGGGAGTGCATGACCTCGAGAACGAACATGAAGGCTTGCGATTCCCGAGATATCTGAGGCAAAACGTGTACAAATGTCAATCGACAGAAACCCTATAGAAAATATGTACATCCCAAGACATACTGAGGCAAAAGAGCTACTTGATATCCTATTATCTATCTTCACCTTGGTCAGGAAACGGCTCGACAACAACGGAAAAATCCTTGGCCTCGCCTCGCCAATAATTTTTAGTGAACAGCTCGACGCGATAGTTAATCTCGGAACCACCAAAGTTTCACCTCGTCACAATCACTCATGAATCTGACGAGCTGGGGGGCAAACTGTTGGGGTTGGATTTCACCCGTTCGAGATTAACAGTTGGACAACAGGGCATGCCGACCTGAGATGGAAAGAAAGGCCCGAGCCGAGGTCAAAAGCAGTGACCCTTTTGAACAAAGGAATGTCTCACTTTGGGAAGGGGTTCTTGAGCAAAGCAGAGCCGAGCCGAGGTCAAAGACAATGACCTTTCCGGAAAAACCAAGACAAGCCGGCTCGCCCAAAAAGAATTGCTGAATCCATCTGATTACGAGTGGGCCGAGATGAACGGTCATGGGCCGAATCATAAACCATTGACCAACTTTCGCGGGCTGAACTAAAGGCCCAGATCGTCGATTACCCTAGCCTTAGTCGGTGGCCGCACAAGGCAAAATGAAATATTCATTTTCCCCGAGATTCTTGCTTACGAACTTGTATAAGTAGCCATCATAATCATATTGTAAAGAGGGGAGAAAAAACCCCGAGCACTAGCTCTTAGCAACAAAACTCTGTACTCATACGCTTACGAAACAACACTAAAACAACCATATTTGGATCTCTTACTGTGTTTTCTTCCCAGAAACTTATGTTCCCTTAAAATTCTCTTACAAGAATCGATTGTGTGGATTTTGGCTCACACGATGACAATTGTGATGCGAGTATGAGAAGCACAAAGGAAGAGGAGCTTGAACCTGTGCATGATGCTGAGCTTGAACCTATTGGAAAGCTTGTAGTCGAGGGGGAAAACGCTTGATCCAGCTAGTTCGATGTTCAATAAGTCCTTAGGAGGATTATTTAACCAAGATTACATTCGACTAGGCCACTTCGGCTGGATGGATGGAGATCTGTTTAAAATCATTCTTATTTTAACACAAGCCCAAGATGATCACACAAATGGGTATGTGACCCATTTGCACTCTTTTCCTTGGCCAAGGTTTTTCCTAATGGGTTTACTTTACATGGTTTTTAATGAGGCATTTGGATCATAAATTTACAAGCCCATCAAGACCAAATTCGACCAAAGCACTCTAAGGGACAAATCGATGGTCAAATGGTCAAAGTAGCCTAAGAGACATTCAAACCTTTGTTTTATGTCTAGTCTAAGTTCATTGTTTCTAGACACAATTCTTCTTCTTTATAAACTCTTGTAATCTCTTTTGAGAATTTATCTTTTGATCAATTAAAAATTTGAGTGAAATCTCTTTTGTTCTTTGTGAACAAGTTCGATTGCTTGGTGAGTAATATCCAAACGATCACAACTTGGCTTTTCTTGGTGTGTCATATCCAAGGAGTCATTTAGGAATATCAGAGGCCTTCTGCAATCTCTGTGTGACCATTCAATCCATCAATCTGATCTTTTGAAACTTCACGGTTTCATCTGATCAAAATCTATCATTTTGCCGACTTCTAGTGTCGATCGTTGGGAGGATCGTATCACATTGGTTGTATATGGGTCGTATTCTCGATATTACTGGGGCAATGGGACCTCAAATAGTTGGTATTCCCCTCTCTACTACTGTTCGCGATGCTGTAGGTCCAGCTGGTTGAAGAGTTTGCCGTACTCGACTCCCTCACCTCAAGCCGTTGATTGTTCAACTCCAAACCCAGCCATTACCACGCTTTGAGGATGGACCAGATTTCTACTTATGGCGACACCATCCTGAAGTTTTCAGAGATCAATTCTCCACACATCACACATGGGACCAGCATTGAACTCATTCTCTGCAAGTTCCATGGTGGCGTGTTGTGTGGTTTACTCAGGCAATTCCCGCTGCAAATTTATCACTTGGTTGGTTGTTCACAACAGGCTCATCACCGGAGATCGTATGCGTAGATGGGGAGTGCATCAAGCATGTGTGTTGTGTGGAGAACCTGATGAAACATGTGACCATCTATTTCTTGCTTGCCCGTATTCTTTTACTGTGTGGGGTGATGTGGCAAAGGGCTTGCTTGGACATCAGCAAGATCCGGACTGGGCTGAGACACTACGACAACTTCTCCATTTTCAAGGTGACCGAAACCGCCACATACTCATTCGCCTATCATTCCAAGTCACGATTTACTCGATATGGAGAAAACGAAATTCTCGTATTCATCGCAAAGGCTACAACTATGTGACTCAAATGACTCGTCTCATTGATAAGGTGATAAGGAACATAATCTCATCTCTTGATTATACAACTATCAACGGTTTCAAGATCTTATGCAGAGTTGGTTCGCGATATCACCTCGCTAAAAAGTCTATAAGCCGATTAAAGCTCTCTATTTCCTACTTTACTCTGCTTTTGGGGCTCTGTTTTTTTCCCATTTCGCATTTGCTACAAACCACATTGTTAATATTTGTAGAGAGACCAATAAATTTAACATTTAAACAAAAAACTATAAAACCGGGAACACATGACCTTAAATCAAATAGATTGCTTATAATTCTAGACATTTATATCTTAAGAGTCCATACTATATATACTCTCAGAGCCGGCCCTGTAGAATTGGATGCCACAAGCCCACCAAAAATTATGGGCCGAATTTTTTTTAAAAAAGTTTGTAAAAATCATGTTTGTAAAATGTTTTATAAAACTTGTCAGCTTGGGGAATTGAAATCTTGAACTCTATGTAGGAATTCATCACAAATACCACTACACTACAATAACTTTTTGCCAATTTAAGGCCGAACAATTATGGCCTTGAATGTTTGGTGTGTTTCTTATAAATGCCGTGTGTTTTACAAAACATGTCAGAATTCACCGTTCAAATGCAGGTGTGGTTATGTGCGGTTGCGTTTCTGAAAAAAAGCTGGGTGCGTTTCAGAAACAGAAAGAAAACATGAAACGCACGTGATGTTGCAAAAGAATCAAAATAGGTGCGGCTAGGTGTGGTTTTTTTTTTTTTTGTCAACGGTTAGGTGTGGTTTACAGTTGACTTATGTATATATGTAGCATATAATATTTCATTTTATATAGTTATTTTAATTCAAAAAAATTAAGAATATTTGGAATATAGCTTTGAGAATTATTATTGTCTGTGTAAGAATATTTGGATTATAGCTTTGAGAATTATTATTGTCTTTGTCTAGCTGATGTTATTAGCTTTACGATACACGCTAATAATCTTTTAGTTTTATAATTTTACATATATATATATATGTTTTAAAGCTCAGAAAATTTTGAAATAAATCATATATGTTAACTTTATCAAATAACAAAATATATTTTTGAAAAAAAATAAAAAAATGTCATTACCAACGTGAGATTGGACTAGTGTTTGAACCCATATAAAATAAAAAATGTAGACACCTAAAGGAACATGGAAAAATCAACGTACTCGATAATATTATATGATTTTACTTGGTTTTTGTGGATGTATTTTTTTTAGCAATAAATATATTATTGTAAAATGCCAAACAAATTTATTAAATTTTAATAATTATTTAGTTATGGTTCGTAATTAATTTATGAAAAAGACTTGATTATTAACAAATTAATAATTTTAATTTATAATTATATTAATATCATTAATCCATTTGATTTATAAATTATTTTTCTAAAATATATATCTCGCACCGCTTTTTACATTTTCACCATTCACACATTTGAACAGCACCGCATGTTGTTTTTTCACCATTCATATATTGTCCCGCACCGCTTCTTCTGCAGTAACCGCACTTGTTCCGCATGATGCGTTTCTTCCAACCGCACCGCACTAAAATCGCACTGTACCTCCTAAACCGCTTGTTCCGCACCGCTCAAACCGATGTCACCATTCGAAGCCTATATGTATTATTTATGGCCACAAGCTGGTGCTTGTATCACTTGTGCCCACTGGGCACTGCCCAAGGCCGGCACTCCATACTCTATATGCTTTAGCATTAACAACAATAATGTATCATGAACGTTGAAACATCAATACACAAAGGTAACTAAAATCAACCAGTGTGACGAAGTAGTTTTTGTTGAGTCTTAACGAAACGACTCATATATTTATCCCAAAAAAAGAAAGAAACGTAGGTGGATTTGTGAGAGACTATTGCTAAGAAATAAACTATGAAGGGAGGTCAACTGCAAAGTGTGTATCATATATAATGTATATTTAATGTCATTCATATAATGAAAGCAATTTAAAAGTCAGCACAAAACATCAAAAACCTTGTATTTCATATATTTTGATTATTTCGTTCTAAACATAACTAATATATTCGATTTATAATTATAATTATAGGTATTTTCTTTTTTTTCAAATCTAAATATCTATATAGATAAAGGAGAATGATTCAAAGTTAGTAACTCACAAGATTGCGACACGTGTCGAGTTAATCAATTAGATTTTGACACGTGTAAAAAAATTACCAATTAGATTTTGACACATAATATTAACAATAAAAGAAAAATATATAATCTATACTTAATCCTAAAAGTAAAGTTAGCACAAAAAAGGAAAATAAAAGTTTTTTTTAGATTAAAGAAATTTATCTTAATTTTTTTTATTTAACAATAATAAAAAATATAATCTAGACTTAATTCTAAAAGTAAAGTTAACAAAAAAAAAATGTTGTTTTTAGATTAAGGAAAATTATCTTAAAGTTTTTTTTTTAAAATGAAGAAAAAAAATTCATGTTTATAATAAACCAATTAAACAATAGATTGACATCCTAAAAATGAAAGTAAACAAAGAAAAATTTAACCAACAAATATCCTAAAAGCTAAAGTTAAAAAAAAGGATAAAAACTTAAGTTTAAGAAAAGAAGATACAAAATTTTCTATTTTCATTAATGAAATTAAAAAAAGGAATACAATTTTATAAGGAAAATGAATTCTAAATCCTCATCTCTATATAACCAATTTGATAGTTTCTCAATTTTACAACAAAAAAACTTCGTTATATACACCCGCTACACATAAGCTACACCGATGTAATCTTTTGTGTAATCGAAATTATGATGTATGTTATGAAATATCTTCTTTATATACATCCGCTTCACATATCTATGTTATTTACACCCGAAATTATGTTGTACATTATCTAAAATAAAAGATAAATTATGTTGTACGTTATCGAAATTATGTTAGAGAAAATTATGTTTCATTATGTTAGGAAATTTTGCTTCATTATTTACATAAGTAAGACTAATAAAAATCAAATAGATTAGTACATATTAATCGCTTGATAACTAAAAATCGATGGCAAAATTATGATTAATAAAAAAACCTAAAAATTCTGAAAAGTCAAAGTTGAAAATTCAATCTTAAAATATAAAGTTACTAAAAATAAAATTAAAAAGTTAAAAATTAAATTTATCCTAAAAGGCAAAATTAATAAAAAAAAAGATACATTACTTAGTTTTTCCATTTAGATTAAGGAAATTAATCATAAAAGAAAAATAATTATAATTTATTACCTCTATATAAATCACAATTTGGTAATGTGTCAATTACACACCAAAAAAATAAAAGTCCAATAATCGTATCCAAAACTATTTACTGCATCTCTTCACCAAATTTTTCTTTCGAGGTATATATTTATTTAATCGTAAACTTTTTTTCTAAATTTATGTATTATATATTTTCACAGGTGATCTAATTTTGATTTCCATTTTTTGTCTTTAATTTTATTTAACGGGTTATAAAATATTAAATTATAAACTCGCATATATACGGGTACTTATCTAGTATATAATATTTTTGGATATATAATTGTATTTCATATATTTCTAGTACTCATTCGAGTTTCGGTTCGGTCTGGTTCGATTCGAATACCCAAAATATTTTTATAAGAGAAACCATTCTTTGTCCATACTTAGATTCGCCCATGTGGGAGAGAGAAGACGTCAATGCATATTCGTATCTCTCTTCTGCTTTAAATCGATTCATCTGGTTTAAATAGGCCTGGATCGACTGTTATTAATTAGTACCATATCTTAAATAACAAAACTTTCATTATTTAATTTTCAAATTAGATATTAGTATCAGAGTAATATTCTGACCATGGCTCTAGTTACATCGCAAATCTTGTCCATTTTCTGAGTTAAATCGGTTAACGGAGATTGGCCTTTGGCAAACCTTCCTTCGCAGATGTTGGCTTCAACGCCGGCGTCGACAATTGCTCCCTCGGCGAACTTAGGATTTCCTTTGATAGCTATAATGGCTGTGTGGACGTCGACGTCTACGATCGTCTTGTATCTCTGATTACATTCATCCAACAGCCGTTTCAACATCGGTTTGGTTTTGTATGCCACGTTGATCTGCCCGATAATTTCAGTCCCAAGCGCCTACATTGAAAAAAATAAAGTATTTAAACCCCATAAATTTATTTATTTATTGGACAAAATCGCCTTTAACTTTTAATTGTAACAAAAGTAACCCCATGTTTCGAATTTTTTTTGTCTTATATTCGAATTGGGATGAGAGAGACCTTGATTTTGTCGACGAGGATGAGACCGAGGCCGACGGTGTCGGCGGAGGAGCTACGTGGATCGGAGCGGAGGAGAGAGACACAAAGAGTGTAGTCAGGTGTCTGTTTGCATGTCTTATCAATAATATTTCCCATTGCAACTCCCATCATCGTAGCCATCATCATCATCTTTATCATTTCCATCTTCTCTAGTATTACTAATAGGAAGATTAAGATATATATATACCTAGGCGTGTCCAGGGACGAATCCAGGAGAATTTTTAATTGTGTGTACTAATTAAATAAATAAATATTAAATAAAAAAGTTAAAATATAATATTATATTAATTAGGAATTTTAACAAAAAAAAATGGTTAACATAAGTAGACATTAAAGGTTCAGCTATTTTTGTTTTCTTCATTGGGTTAAGTTGTTTTTATCTTGTTAAATAGATATAATTTGTTTTGTTTTGTTCTTTTGAGTTTTATCTAATTTTTAATGGGTGTAAATTTTAAATTATTATGGTGCACATAATAAATTAGTTAAAAAATACATGAGATTTTGAAAATATTATGGGTGCATGTGCATCCCCTCTTTACCATATAGCTTAGAATAGCCCCTGGGAGTGTCTATCATGTGTTTGTATTTTTTGGTTTCGATGCGTCTTTTAACCTTTTAATGCACATTCACGACATCTCGTGCCTGTAATTATCTGTATAGTTTTGAATTAGCCACTAAATGCGGAGAAAATACCTCAGAATTCACAAATAAATATACGATTGCTCTGGTCATATATGTGTAACTTGTATAAAATCTGATTAAATTATATAATAATCATATGTTTTTTTTCGTGACCTCTAGTCATATGTTTTCTTTTTGTTTGTGAAGGGACTTTTTATTTTATATGTTTATCTAGTCAAACACATTCAATTCCAGTAAGAAATACAATAAAAGCTATTTATACGAAAATGTTCTAATCTTTTGTTTAGTCAACGAAAAAGGTTATTGCCTTATAAATGATCTTTGACCGAAAGAGGTTAATGGATTGTATACTTTTGTTTATTTTGAAACTTAATCACAATAATCAATAATTTAAACAATGATATTGTATGCAATCTGAAAACTAAAGAATTTATTAATTTGGTCAACAGCCTAAAGAACTTTTGACTATATAAAAAGCCAATTTTAAATCAAAAAGAAATCACACTAACGTTTCTTTTCTTGTAACTCTTAAACTACTCCCAATATCAAATAACAAAATGAATAATTTCATGAAATTATTCGCTATTTTTGTGGTGTTTGTCGAAATCCAAACAGCCTTGTCCCAACCAATTCAACCCCATGGGGGACCTAATCTTATACAGCAACTCTGCAAAGGAAACCATTATCAAAGCCTCTGCGTTTCTACGCTCAATCTTGATCCTAGAAGCAAAACCTCAAATCTCCAAGGTGAGATAATAAATATATTGTGAAAAAACTACTTGATTAACATTTCGTGAAAAAACCAAAAAACAAAACGAAAAATGACGAGATCGATGATTATTATATTTGACATGATTATCATCTACTATTGCCTATTGGCTTATACATATTGAAAAGCTATGTAGCTAACAAATATATACTTTTACATTTTAATCTTGATTTTTTTTGTTTTAAAAGAGCTTGCGTCGATCTCTATCGATGCGACGACAAAGAAAGTGAACGAGTCGTTAGCATACATCCTCTCCGTTTTTAAGAATATCAGAGGCCGTGAAGATTTTGAGAAGTACGGAACATGCATTGAGGAGTACGGCACAGCGGTTCGTAGGTTTTTACCGACGGCATTAGCTGATCTAAAGGCGAAGAAGTATTCGCATGCGACGTCTGACATGAAAGATGTTATATCGGTGCCGGGTGTTTGTGAGGACCAGTTCGCGGGAAAATCTCCATTGCCATTAACCGGACGTAATAAAGCCGTCCATGATATCGCCGATATGACTGCTGACATCATTAAAACTTTTGTCAATTAGATTATAAAATTTTAATTTTTTTTTCCTAATTTTCGTTTTGTTGTTGCGTTTATTGCAAAAATTCAAACGAAAAATTAATAAAGTATTCAATAAAAATAAATAAGATGTTCAATAAACGGAAACTGATATTTTTAAAAAATTATGAAAACCTAAATTTAAAATATATTGAGGGAGTTTAAAATTAATTTTAATTTCAAAACATATTTCATAATAATACAACAGTAAAATAATAATAAAAATTAATTTAATGTATTTTCTCTTTTTGTCTTTTCTAATATTTGAGTTTTCCTTCTTTTATCGAAAACAGTCATAGCTACTAATTTTTAAAAAAGTGAAACCCTTTTCAAGTTAGGTCTTGGATCTTAGGCATGTGCTCAGGTCTGATTCTGCTTTTAGAGGAAGAAACAGAGAGGAATCCTCAAACGAAAGTAGAAGTGTATATCTTCGAAAACTAAGTTTATGGCCCAAAAGATGATCTAAACGTTTTCTACTCGCAAATATTGCACGTACGTGTGCCTCATCGGAGAAAATTATATTGCACAATTTTTTTCGATATTATCTTATTTTTATTTTATTTTATTTAGCACTACGATATTTACCATTTAATCAAAACTATGTTAATTTCTCATATGAACTGTTCGATGTAGTGCCATCTCAATACTAGTAGAAGTTTATAACGGTTACGATTATCTGTTAATTAAACAAAAGGCTACAATTGAATTTTTGGGATCGATTGCTACAGCTGGTTTGATCTCAAATTGAAACCAAAACGATACTTAAATCATTCATAACTGCTTAAGTATTAGATTAGATTGTATTTTATTTTGGATATTTTATATTCATGAGTTTAATTTTTTTTAATAAACTCAAATAGAAATTCGATCGAATTAACCATTAATAATCTTTCACTATAATAATAAACTTTTAATTTATTTTTTAAAAAAACTAAAATATTTGCGCATGGTAGGGACACTGATCTAATATATCAAACACACACTTACAATATATCTATCTATATATATAAAGGAGAATGATTCAAAGTTAGTAACTCGCAAGATCGCGACACGTGTCGAGTCAATCCATTAGATTTTGACACGTGTAAACAAAATTACCAATTATATTTTGACACGTGTAAACAAAATTAACAATTATATTTTGACACATAATATTAACAATAAAGGAAACAAAAATAATCTAGACTTAATCCTAAAAGTAAAGTTAGCAAACAAAAAAAAAGGAAAATAAAAATTGCTTTTAGATTAAAGAAATTTATCTTAAAGTTTTTTTAAACAATGAAAAACAAAATTCATGTTTATAATAAAGCAATTAAGCATAGGGATGTCAATCGGGCTGCCTCGGCCCGGCCCAAAACTCGTAAAATCCGCATTAGCCCGGTTTGAAAAAAAATTGGCCCTATATTCTAAAGCTCGGCCCTGACAGGACTCTAGGGATTTTTAGGTTTTTTCGGGCTTTTCTGTACAAACACAAAAATTCACAATTCTTAAATGAAAAATAATTAAAACAAAATATTTATCAAAATAAATCTAAATTGAAATGTATTATATCAAATCCAATTAAATTTAAAAGCAAAAGTTTGGCAAAAAATAAATAAAATTCAAATAAATTTTATTACCAAATAAAACATAAAATTAAAATATTTTAAATCTAGGTAGTAGAGTTTAGATTATAATCTTCTTCATCGTCTTCTAAATCATCATCACCATCAAGAGCTACAGATAAAAAACAAAAGTTAAATAATATTAAGCTTTTAGAGGTATAAATCATATAAAAATTGTATATGTTATTTAGAGGTCTTTTCGTTTAGTAAACGAAAAAGGTTATTGCCTTATAAATGATCTTTGACCGAAAGAGGTTAATGGATTGTATACTTTTGTTTATTTTGAAACTTAATCACAATAATCAATAATTTAAACAATGATATTGTATGCAATCTGAAAACTAAAGAATTTATTAATTTGGTCTACAACCTAAATAACTTTTGACTCTATAAAAAGCCAACTTTAAATCAGAAAGAAATCACACTAACGTTTCTTTTCTTGTAGCTCTTAAACTACTCCCAATATCAAATAACAAAATGAATAATTTCATGAAATTATTCGCTATTTTTGTGGTGTTTGTCGAAATCCAAACAACCTTGTCTCAACCAATTCTACTTCATGGGGGACCTAATCTTATACATCAACTCTGCAAAGGAAACCATTATCAAAGCCTCTGCGTTTCTGCGCTCAATCTTGATCCTAGAAGCAAAACCTCAAATCTCCAAGGTGAGATAATAAATATATTGTGAAAAAACAACTTGATTAACATTTCGTGAAACAAAAAACAAAAAACAAAACGAAAAATGACGAGATCGATGATTATTATATTTGACATGATTATCATCTACTATTGCCTATTGGCTTATACATATTGAAAAGTTATGTAGCTATCAAATATATACTTTTACATTTTAATCTTGATTTTTTTTTTTTTAAGAGCTTGCGTCGATCTCTATCGATGCGACGACAAAGAAAGTGAACGAGTCGTTAGCATACCTCCTCTCCGTTTTTAAGAATATCGGAGGCCGTGAAGATTTTGAGAAGTACGGAACATGCATTGAGGAGTACGGCACGGCGGTTCGTAGGTTTTTACCGACGGCATTAGCTGATCTAAAGGCTAATAAGTATTCGCATGCGACGCCTGACATGAAAGATGTTGTATCGGTGCCGGGTGTTTGTGAGGACCAGTTCGCAGGAAAATCTCCATTGCCATTAACCGGACGTAACAAAGCCGTCCATGATATCGCCGATATGACTGCTGACATCATTAAAACTTTTGTCAATTAGATTATAAAATTTTAATTTTTTTTTTCTTAATTTTCGTTTTGTTGTTGCGTTTATTGCAAAAATTCAAACGAAAAATTAATAAGGTATTCAATAAAAATAAATAAGATGTTCAATAAACGGAAACTGATATATTTAAAAAATTATGAAAACCTAAATTTAAAATATATTGTGGGAGTTTAAAATTAATTTTAATTTCAAAACATATTTCATAATAATACAACAGTAAATTAATAATAAAAATTAATTTAATGTATTTTCCCTTTTTGTCTTTTCTAATATTTGAGTTTTCCTTCTTTTATCGAAAACAGTCATAGCTACTAATTTTTTAAAAAGTGAAACCCTTTTCAAGTTAGGTCTTGGATCTAAGGCATGTGCTCAGGTCTGATTCTGCTTTTAGAGGAAGAAACAGAGAGGAATCCTCAAACAAAAGTAGAAGTGTATATCTTCGAAAACTAAGTTTATGGCCCAAAAGATGATCTAAACGTTTTCTACTCGCAAATGTTGCACGTACGTGTGCCTCATCGGAGAAAATTATATTGCAAATTTTTTTCCGATAATATCTTATTTTTATTTTATTCTATTCAGCACTACGATATTTACCATTTAATGAAAACCAAGTTAATCTCTCATATGAACTGTTCGATGTAGTGCCATCTCAATACTAGTAGAAGTTTATAACGGTTACGATTATCTGTTCAAAAAAAAAAATGGCTACAATTGAATTTTTGGGATCGATTGCTAAAGCTGGTTTGATCTCAAATTGAAACCAAAACGATACTTAAATCATTCATAACTGCTTAAGTATTAGATTATATTATATTTTATTTTGGATATTTTATATTCATGAGTTTAATTTTTTTTTAATAAACTCAAATAGAAATTCGATCGAATTAAACACCATTAATAATCTTTCACTATAATAATAAACTTTTAATTTATTTTTTAAAAAAACTAAAATATTTGCGCATGGTAGGGACACTGATCTAGTATATCAAACACACACTTACAATCTATCTATCTATATATATAAAGGAGAATGATTCAAAGTTAGTAACTCGCAAGATCGCGACACGTGTCGAGTCAATCCATTAGATTTTGACACGTGTAAACAAAATTACCAATTATATTTTGACACGTGTAAACAAAATTAACAATTATATTTTGACACATAATATTAACAATAAAGGAAACAAAAATAATCTAGACTTAATCCTAAAAGTAAAGTTAGCAAACAAAAAAAAAGGAAAATAAAAATTGCTTTTAGATTAAAGAAATTTATCTTAAAGTTTTTTTAAACAATGAAAAACAAAATTCATGTTTATAATAAAGCAATTAAGCATAGGGATGTCAATCGGGCTGCCTCGGCCCGGTCCAAAACTCGTAAAATCCGCATTAGCCCGGTTTGAAAAAAAATCGGCCCTATATTCTAAAGCTCGGCCCAGACAGGACTCTAGGGATTTTTATGTTTTTTCGGGCTTTTCTTTACAAACACAAAAATTCACAATTCTTAAATGAAAAATAATTAAAACAAAATATTTATCAAAATAAATCTAAATTGAAATGTATTATATCAAATCCAATTAAATTTAAAAGCAAAAGTTTGGCAAAAAATAAATAAAATTCAAATAAATTTTATTACCAAATAAAACATAAAATTAAAATATTTTAAATCTAGGTAGTAGAGTTTAGATTATAATCTTCTTCATCGTCTTCTAAATCATCATCACCATCAAGAGCTACAGATAAAAAACAAAAGTTAAATAATATTAAGCTTTTAGAGGTATAAATCATATAAAAATTGTATATGTTATTTAGAGGTCTTNTACAAACACAAAAATTCACAATTCTTAAATGAAAAATAATTAAAACAAAATATTTATCAAAATAAATCTAAATTGAAATGTATTATATCAAATCCAATTAAATTTAAAAGCAAAAGTTTGGCAAAAAATAAATAAAATTCAAATAAATTTTATTACCAAATAAAACATAAAATTAAAATATTTTAAATCTAGGTAGTAGAGTTTAGATTATAATCTTCTTCATCGTCTTCTAAATCATCATCACCATCAAGAGCTACAGATAAAAAACAAAAGTTAAATAATATTAAGCTTTTAGAGGTATAAATCATATAAAAATTGTATATGTTATTTAGAGGTCTTTTCGTTTAGTAAACGAAAAAGGTTATTGCCTTATAAATGATCTTTGACCGAAAGAGGTTAATGGATTGTATACTTTTGTTTATTTTGAAACTTAATCACAATAATCAATAATTTAAACAATGATATTGTATGCAATCTGAAAACTAAAGAATTTATTAATTTGGTCTACAACCTAAATAACTTTTGACTCTATAAAAAGCCAACTTTAAATCAGAAAGAAATCACACTAACGTTTCTTTTCTTGTAGCTCTTAAACTACTCCCAATATCAAATAACAAAATGAATAATTTCATGAAATTATTCGCTATTTTTGTGGTGTTTGTCGAAATCCAAACAACCTTGTCTCAACCAATTCTACCTCATGGGGGACCTAATCTTATACAGCAACTCTGCAAAGGAAACCATTATCAAAGCCTCTGCGTTTCTACGCTCAATCTTGATCCTAGAAGCAAAACCTCAAATCTCCAAGGTGAGATAATAAATATATTGTGAAAAAACAACTTGATTGACATTTCGTGAAAAAAACAAAAAAAACAAATCGAAAAATGACGATATCAATGATTATTATATTTGACATGATTATCATCTACTATTGCCTATTGGCTTATACATATTGAAAAGTTATGTAGCTAACAAATATATACTTTTACATTTTAATCTTGATTTTTTTTTTTTTAAAAGAGCTTGCGTCGATCTCTATCGATGCGACGACAAAGAAAGTGAACGAGTCGTTAGCATACATCCTCTCCGTTTTTAAGAATATCGGAGGCCGTGAAGATTTTGAGAAGTACAGAACATGCATTGCGGAGTACGGCACGGCGGTTCATAGGTTTTTACCGACGGCATTAGCTGATCTAAAGGCTAAGAACTATTCGCATGCGACGCCTGACATGAAAGATGTTGTATCGGTGCCGGGTGTTTGTGAGGACCAGTTCGCAGAAAAATATCCATTGCCATTAACCGGACGTAACAAAGCCGTCCATGATATCGCCGATATGACTGCTGACATCATTAAAACTTTTGTCAATTAGATTATAAAATTTTAATTTTTTTTTCCTAATTTTCGTTTTGTTGTTGCGTTTATTGTAAAAAATTCAAACGAAAAATTAATAAGGTATTCAATAAAAATAAATAAGATGTTCAATAAACGGAAACTGATATTTTTAAAAAATTATGAAAACCTAAATTTAAAATATATTGTGGAAGTTTAAAATTAATTTTAATTTCAAAACATATTTCATAATAATACAACAGTAAATTAATAATAAAAATTAATTTAATGTATTTTCCCTTTTTGTCTTTTCTAATATTTGAGTTTTCCTTCTTTTATCGAAAACAGTCATAGCTACTAATTTTTAAAAAAGTGAAACCCTTTTCAAGTTAGGTCTTGGATCTTAGGCATGTACTCAGGTCTGATTCTGCTTTTAGAGGAAGAAACAAAGAGGAATCCTCAAACGAAAGTAGAAGTGTATATCTTCGAAAACTAAGTTTATGGCCCAAAAGATGATCTAAACGTTTTCTACTCTCAAATGTTGCACGTACGTGTGCCTCCTCGGAGAAAATTATATTGCACAATTTTATTCGGTAATATCTTATTTTTTATTTTATTCTATTCAGCACTACGATATTTACCATTTAATGAAAACCAGGTTAATCTCTCATATGAACTGTTCGATGTAGTGCCATCTCAATAGTAGTAGAAGTTTATAACGGTTACGATTATCTGTTCAAAAAAAAAAACGGCTACAATTGAATTTTTGGGATCAATTGCTAAAGCTGGTTTGATCTCAAATTGAAACCAAAACGATACTTAAATCATTGATATGCTTGGTTTTTACCGCTTTCTAACGCATGTTTTAATGTTTCTTCCAATTGTTTTATCGAGTCAAAGTCCGTTTTTAGAGTCTTTTAGTCTTCTATTTTGATATCTCAGGTAAAAAGGCGTTCAAGGATGAAATTGGAGTTACGAGGGCAAACGAAACCGTGAAGAAAGAGACAGCATCGGTCGATACCGGTGGAACAGGTCTATGCTACCCCTACCCGAGAGGTCAGCATCGACCGATGCCAAGGAGGACGATCGATGGGCCGGTCGATGCTACCCCTACCCGAGAGGTCAGCATCGACCGATGATGAAGAAGATCGGTCGATGCTACCCCTACCCGAGAGGTCATCATTGACCGATGCCAAGGAGGACGATCGATGGGCCGGTCGATGCTACCCCTACCCGAGAGGTCAGCATCGACCGATGCTAAGATGGTATCGACCGATACCAGCCGACGAGAAGGAGAAAGGAAACTTCTGTTTTCCTTATTTTGCCCTGGGAACTTCCTATTTTGACCTAATTCGACCTAAACCTATATATACTCTATTTTTAGCCTCTTGGAGGCAGCCACCTTTTATTCTATTCAGACTTTTTGCTATTGAATCATTGTAAGCTTTGGAGAAGAATCTCTGCATCTACTGAGAAGAATTCTAAACCCTTTCTCTCTTTATTTATATTATGATTTCTTCATCTCCTTGCTTGTTCTTCGTCACTATGTCTGAGTAGTTCCATAGTTAGGTTAGGGCCTTCAAGGGGATCCATGAGTCATTGAATTAGACACAGATAGGGATTTATCTTTTGTGGTTTTTGCTTATTGTTGTGTTTATTGCTTAGACTTGAGCTGACCGCTAGGTCTATGAACTAGGGCAATCTAAGAGTGCGGAAGTGTCTTAGGTTGCTACAAAGAACATAAGTGAGGGAATTGTCCTTAGCATGCGGAAGTTGATGTTAAGGCGATTCGTGAACATATTGAACCAGCTCGTTAATGCTGATCTAGAATTCTATGCCAATGGAAGTTAGGATTTTATGGTGCTAGATTTAGTAACCATGAGCACGGAAGTGGATTGTTTAGATATTTATGTCTAAGTTTGAAACTTGCTTTTAACTATTCCCTGAATAGTTGTCTGATTTACGATCTCTGGATTTCTGCGAATAAACCCTTGACCTAACACCTTTCCTTTATTTAATTTACATCGTTTAAATTGCTCTTGTTACTTTTCTAAAACAAACCATATTTCTGTCTTACCTTAATTTCATAATTGTGAGAATAGTAGTGTAACCTCGGTCTCTGTGGATTCGATCCTAAAGTACTGCATTAACAACCGTTATGATTGCGGTAGTGTGAACTTTAGTTTTAATTGACTGAGTGAAAACGCTTAAATCAATTTGGCACCGTTCCCGGGGACCAATAGTGTTACCTTCGATTCTGAATTTGAAATTTAGTCTAAGATTTATTAACGTATTCTACTTTCTTCTCTTGTTCAGGTAACCAGCAAAAAAACTGAATTGAGTTACCAGAAGCAAGGGATCCGAAAGCCTTCGCGAGCTCAGCAACGAAGAGCTAGCAAGGCTAGAACGAAGGAACAGACGAGCAAGATAAACTCCCGTCATTATGGACGATCAGAATGACAACCAACAGAATGCTGCAGCCGCCGAGCTCTAGCGGTTGCAACAGCAAGTGCAGCAGATGCAGCAACAGCAACAGCAACAACAGCAGCATCAGCAGCAACATGCCATCGGGGACGTGGACACGCCGCACGCCGCACGCCTTTTACCATAACAGAGCTGCCATCCGTCTGCCAGCTTTTATGAGGCAAGATTATGAGATCAAACCTCAGATGATTGCATTGGTGAAGCAGCACATGTTCCATGGTTTGCTTGCGGAGCATCCAATGGATCACATCGAGAATTTTGAAGAGATTTGCAGCACCACCAAGTCGAACGGAGTCCCTGCTGATTTCCTTAAGTGCAAACTTTTCCCATTCTCCCTGGCAGATAAGGCACTGAGGTGGCTCAAGTCACTCCCTGCCGGGTCATTGACTACTTGGGACGAATGCAGGGCTACTTTCTTGGATCATTTCTACACCAAGTCCAAGACGGCTTCGCTTCGGAACAAGATCGCGACTTTCCAGCAGCATCAGGGGAGTCCTTTTGCGAAGCATGAGAAAGGTTTAGAGAGTACCGCAGGGAGTGCCCTCATCATGGGTACTCAGATGAACATATTCTAAGCATCTTCTACGATGGAGTTAACTGGGACTACAAGAACACCCTTAATGCTGCAAGCAATGGAGATTTCATGACCAAGACTAAAGAAGGAGCGTACCAATTGATAAAGAACCTAGCTGCAAGTTCTGGGAATCGATGTCCCGAGTATGACAGGTCTAAACGTCCAAATGGTGTAGACTCGCAGAAGATAGACGAGCTGACTGCAAAGGTGAACCTACTACTAAAGGGGAATCAAGGAGGTGTGCAGTCTTACGAGGAGACATGAGATGCGATCCCTTGTCAAGGATCAGCCGATGAAGAGATTGATGAGCTGCAAGAGGTGAACTACGTTAGCGGACAAGGGTATGTGCAGAACATAAGTTTCAACCAGAATTATAGGAACAACCCGAATTTGTCATACATGAGCACCAACGTCGAGAATCCCCAGGATCAAGTCTACCCTCAGCAAGCTCAACAACCTCAAGGAAAAATCTTTGTGCAAAACACTGGTATCTCAGGTTTTTCTCAGAGCTTCCAAGGGCCTAACAGGTTTCAAGGCAGATTCCAACAGAAACAGCCGTTCAACACATTTCAGCCAACGAAGCCTGCTCCGTTCCAAGTTACCGCCAGCCCCGCGGAAAACTCCCAGGATGAGCTCAAGGCTCTCATGCAATAACTCTTGCTCAACCAGCAGCAATCCGCCAAGGAGATTAATGTTAAGGTCGACAACATGTACAACGACCTCAACAGCAAGTACGAAGCCATATGCACTCATGTGAAGAAGTTGGACACTCAAGTTGCTCAAACTGTCGAAGCAATTAAGAGGCCACAAGGGGTTCTTCCAGGAAAGGTAGAGCAGAACCCAAGGAACGAATTCGTCAACTCCATCATACTCAGAATCGGGAAAGCGCTAGAACCTGTTGCACGAAAAGGGAAGGATACCGATGCCGTAATCAACCTAGAAGGAGATGACGAAGAAACCACCCCAAAAGAGACGGTACCTACAGATGCAAGCGCTGGAAAAGAACCGCAAGCGCAGCCCCCTACGCGTATCTACACTCCGAGGGTTCCGTACCCTATTCGTCAAAAGAAGTCGCGCAAGGACCTAGAAGAAGCAAAGTGCAGGGAAATGTTGAAAGATCCCGTGGTGAAGTTTCCTTTGGTCGATGCGATCCAAATGATACCCTCGTTGAGGAAATATATGAAGAGCTTGGTGACGAGTAAAATGTCCACTGAAGACGGTGTCATGATGGTTTCCAAGGATTGCAGTGCGGTCCTCCAAAACAAGATGCCAAGGAAGCTAGGCGATCCGGAGAAGTTCGTTCTCTCAGTGCAGATTGGGGCAATGAATTTTGCTTGCTCTTTGTGTGATCTCGGTTCTAGAATTAACTTGATGCCATATTCTGTGGCTAAGCGACTCGGGTTCAGAAAGTTCAAGCAAACCAAGATCTCCTTGGTATTTGCCGATCGTTCTGTGAGACTTCCTGTTGGTGTTCTTGAGGATCTACATGTACGGATTGGAGGCGCCTTCGTTCCAGCGGATTTTGTGGTTCTAGAGCTTGATGAAGAACCGAGGGATCCACTCATATTGGGAAGACCTTTCTTATGCACACCGGGAGCCATAATAGATGTGAAGAATGGGCGAATAGATCTCCACCTGGGATACATTGTGATAAAGTTCGAAATGGACAAGATGCTGAAGAAACCTATGTTAGACGGGCAGACGTTTTCAATTGATGACTCACTGGAAGTCAACAACGAGGTCGTCAAAGAAATATTGACAGACGACCCGTTGGAGACGGTTTTGACAAGGGCTGAGAATGAACACAGGTTTATGAGTGATGATGCAACAAGGTACGCTAAGTTGCTGGATTCAAGCCAGACAATAGAGATGATGGTTCAACACATCAGCCTAGATGGAGCCGCTGAGACGCCTCCAACGGCAAGTCATCATGCGCCTCTTGCTAGCATGTGGAGCGAGTTGAAAGCCCCAAAAATCAAACTCAAACCACTTTCAACAGGGCTAAGGTACGCCTTTCTTGGTCCTAATTCTACTTATCCTGTGATCATCAATGCTGAGTTGAACAATGTTGAGACTGCTTTGCTTATATGTGAACTTAGAACGTATCGTAAAGCTTTAGGCTACTCACTAGACGATCTCTCAGGGATATCACCAGATCTTTGCATGCATATGATACATCTAGAGGACGAATCAATGACTTCGATAGAACATCAGAGACGGTTAAACCGAACCTCAAGGATGTTGTAAAGAAAGAGATAATGAAACTTCTAGAGGCGGGCATTATATATGTTATCTCTGATAGTACTTGGGTGAGCCCGGTCCATGTTGTGCCAAAGAAGGGTGGTGTAACAGTTGTTAATAATGAGAAAAATGAGTTGATCCCAACTAGAACTGTTACGGGGCATAGGATGTGTATTGATTACATGAAGTTAAATGCTGCTACCCACAAGGATCATTTTCCTTTGCCTTTTATCGATCAAATGCTTGAAAGATTGGCTAACCACTCTTACTACTGTTTTCTAGAAGGCTATTCTGGTTTCTTCCAGATTCCCATCCATCCGGACGACCAGGAAAAGACCACGTTCACGTGTCCTTATGGCACTTTTGCCTATCGCAGGATGCCGTTTGGGTTGTGTAACGCCCCGACAACTTTTCAGCGATGCATGATGTCAATCTTTACCGATTTGATTGAGGACATAATGGAGGTTTTCATGGACGATTTTTCTATCTATGGATCCTCGTTTTCTGTTTGTCTATCTATTTTATGCAGGGTATTGCAACGCTGCGAGGAAAAGCATCTGGTGTTGAATTGGGAAAAGTGCCATTTCATGGTCAGAAATGGGATTGTCTTGGGTCATCGGATTTCAGAGCAAGGAATCGAGGTGGACAAGGCAAAGATAGAAGTAATGAGTAGTCTACAACCTCCCGAGTCTGTCAAGGGGATTAGGACTTTCCTAGGACATGCAGGGTTCTACAGGAGATTCATCAAGGATTTCTCCAAAATCGCAAGACCCTTAACACGACTGCTTTGCAAGGAGGTAAAATTTGATATTGACAGCGATTATCTTGAAGCCTTTCGCACAATCAAGGGCGCACTCATTAGCGCACCAATAGTCCAACCGCCAGATTGGGAGCTCCCTTTCGAAGTAATGACTGATGCCAGCAATTTTTCGGTAGGAGCTGTTTTGGGACAGCGAAAGGACAAGAAGCTTCATGTTATCTACTACGCCAGCATGACTCTGGATGAGGCACAGTGCAAGTATGCCACAACCGAAAAGGAACTTCTTGCCATAGTGTTTGCTTTGGAGAAGTTCTGGTCTTATCTCGTGGGGTCTAAGGTCATAGTGCACACAGATCACGCGGCTCTGAGGTATCTACTTACCAAGAAGGATGCCAAACCTCGACTCTTACGTTGGATCCTTTTGTTACAAGAATTTGACCTTGAGATCAAAGACAAGAAGGGGATCGAAAATGGCGTTGCAGACCACCTATCGAGATTGCGTGTGGACGAAGAAGTCCCTTTAGACGATCGCCTACCTAAGGAGAACGTTTAAGCGATTAGCGTCGGGAGCAGTGATTTTGCATCTAAGTGACCATTTTTACAGATTTAGCTCCCGATAAGACTAATGGAAAATCGAAAGGCCAAACAGTTAATCAGAGGCAACCATATTTCCAGGAAAATCTCAAAATTTGAGCTAGTTACTGCGCTCTTCCTTTTTCCTCATCATCGTGATTGGTGTTTTCAGAGCTTGATTCCTCGTTCATATCCGACAAGATAACCCGTGTTAAAGTATGGTACCCATTGATATATCATAGTTTTTACCCATTTAAGCCATGATATAAGTCCGTTTTATAGAGTCTTTCTACTATTTTGTAGTGGTTTAGAGCTTTTTACAAGTTTTAGCACGTTTGGAGCATAATTGGAGATATTGGAGCTTTCTGGAGCATTTTGGAGCAAAGCAGACGTTCGTGTAGCTGAGTACCCGATTTGAAGCATCAGTGTCGATCGATACTGTCTAGTATCGGTCGATACTCATCGAGGCATACACGACCCGCGACTTTAATGAAGAGTTGAAGAATTACAAAATTACCCAGAAGACTTCATTATTTACAAGAAGCCCCAAAACGTGATTTAGGTTGATTTTACAACCACTTTGATGGTTATGCTTTATTTTATTTTGGTTTTGTGAGAGAGCTTTTTGAAGGGAGACAAGTCTGAAACTCTGTTCGTCCGAGAGAAGATTTCGAACCCTCTTGTTACTCTTTCTGTTTTATTTGATGATTTATTCAAACATGTTTATTGCTTCAATTTCCATGTCTGAGTAGATCTCTTGTTAGGTTTAGGGTTCTCATAAGGGTTATCTCTGAATGCCAGATTGATTAGTTATTAGGATTCACTATCTGAATTAGTTCTTCACCATAGGTTGTCTGCAAAGCTAATTCTAGATTGATCACCTAGAACTTAGATCTTCGGATAATTGATTAGGCGCGAGAGTGCGATTAATTACCTGATAGAACCTAAGGTGAGCAAAATAACTATTCGCAAAGGAATTTGGTGTAGTTGTTTTGTGAACAAATCAAACCTTATTTAAAAGCTGATTTAGACTTTAGGATTCGCAAAGAAATTTGGAATTCCTAGGATTTAGATTTAGATAGTTTTCGCAGCGAGAGTTGGTTAATTATATCTTAGTGATTTGAGTTCAAGAACCGTGCTAAATCTGAATCCTGACTAGTTAGTTTATCTGCATTCATTGATTTCCTGAGAAATACCATGAACCTATCTTTCTCCAATCGAATTTACAACCGTTTTAATTTACGTTCTGTTTTCAATACCATTGATCGCTTAGCTTAATTTTCACCTATATAATCTATTGTGTGTCTATGTGAGTCCTTGTGTTCGACCCCTACTTTACTGCAACTACTGCTTAGTACTTTTAGGGTATTAATTTGAGCATATCAAATTTGGCGCCGTTGCCGGGGACTCAATTCGCCATTAGATTTTAGTCTGAGAATTTTGACTAAGCTCGTCGATATCGGTCGATACTATCTAGTATCGGTCGATACTCGTCGTTCTCTTTTGTTGATATCGATCGACACCACCCAGTGTCGGTCGATACTCATCGTGTTAACGAGTTACTAACGTTTTTGACTCTTGTTTTCAGGTGTATACATAATCGCGAAACCATAAAGAGCAAGAGCACTCAGCTAGTTGATCTGTCACTCGAGCAGCTAGCACTTTTGGAACGCACAAACAGAAGAGCAAAGAAGCCAGCAAAGATGAACAATAATCAAGTGGAGTTGGTTCAAGATGAAGCTGGTGCTTACAGAGACCAAGAGGGTCGGTTGTGCAATGAGAGTGTACAACGTCTGGATGGAGAGGGGAACATCATTCCACCTGCTCCTGTTGTCGCTGGGAATGTCGCTGGGAACGCGAACGCAGTGAATGCTGGGAACGTTGTGGTTAATCGTGGTAGAACGATTGGTGAGTGCAACAGACCTGACCAGTTTTACGCAAATCGATCTGCGATCCGTCCTCCTGTTTTTCCGAGGAATGACTTTGAGTTGAAACCTGCATACTACACTCTTGTAGGACAGCGAACATCCCATGGATCATATTGAGAGGTTCGAGGATTTGGTCACTAGCATCAAGAGCAATGGAGTGTCCTACGACTACCTTTTACGCAAGCTTTTCCCATACTCTTTTGTTGGAGAAGCAACTTACTGGTTGAAGCAGTTACCTCCTGGATCGCTGACTACTTGGGAAGAGACTAAGACTGCTTTCCTGACCAACTTCTATGATGATGCAAGATCCGAGGATCTGAGGAACAAAATCTCCCAGTTTTCTCAAGCACCTACTGAGGCGTTCAAGGCTGCTTGGACGAGATTCAAATCATATCCGAGAGATTGTCCACATCATGGATACTCTGATGTTCAGCTGATGGGGTTCTTCTTCAGAGGCTTTGATTGGAGGTATCATATGACTTTGGATGCTTCGAGCAATGGAAACTTCAATACCAGGTATCCTGATGAAGCCTATGTCCTGATTGAGAACTTGGCGTCTAGCAATAGCACCAAGAATGCTGATTTTGAGCGGAAGAAGCTAGCTGGTAACATGGATGGTTCACAGATTGCTGATTTTCAAGTTAAGTTGGATTCTATGCACATTCTTCTGATGGGCAAGACACAAAAAGCTGTTCACTTTGCTGAAGATGTTGAGGTATTCAACGAGGATGAAGTAGAGGATGTTAACTACATTGGTGGTTCTGGCTTTCAGGGTCAGAGGAATCAATTCAACAACAACCGAAACTTCAACAATAACTCTCAGCAAGGAAGTTCGAATCAGTTTGGCCAGAAACCATCTCAGAACAGTGGGTACACCAGGAACTATGGAAATTCATTCTATCAACCTGTACCTGCTAAGCTTCCAGATAGCAAGATCGAGTCTATGTTTGAACAACTGGTTCAAGGACAGCAGCAGCTCACAGTGAATCTCAATGGAAAGATAGATGCTGTGTACAAGGATCTGAGTGGAAGGATCGATGCCCTCGATACTCATCAGAAGATGCTGGAAACGCATGTAGCTCATACCGCATCAGCTGTCAAGGGAAAGACGACTCAGGCACCGAACGAATATGTCAATGCAATCACCTTGAGAGGTGCATGAAATCTCGAAAACCTTGTAGAAGGTGATTCCGAACCTGATTCGTCAGTATCGATCGATACCATTGCTGATATCGATCGATACCAACCTAAAGAACCGACACATGAACCTTGTGTCGATCGACACCAACCTTGTATCGATCGACACCTCTTGCAGGCTGAACCAAAGATCGTGAAGAAACTAGAGATGATAGAAGAACGTGTATACAAGCCTAAGGTACCATACCCTCGATTACCCAGACACCTCAGAGATACCATTTCCCCAAAGCAGCTGCTTGGCTTTGAGAAGATGGTACGAAGAATTCCACACACACACACTTTTGAAGAAGCTCTAGAATACCGCCCTCTGCTAAGTCACTTCTGAGATTGCAGAGAAACTGAGGACGAGATTAAGGCACTCTTCATTAAGGTCAGAAGTACACCGCCTCCACTGAAGCGGTTGACTAAGAGGGAAGACCCAGGGAAATTTTTAGTTCCATGCTCTATCTCTGGAGTTGAATTCAAAGAATCTCTGGTTGATTCAGAGTCTAGCGTCAATGTCATGTCAAAGGCACTTGCAGAGAAGCTGAAAATCGATGACATAAGATCTACTCATATGCCTCTCACATTCGCGAACTCTTCCACATCAGTTCCATACGGTACAATCCCTGATTTGATGGTTAAGGTAGGAGACTGTCTGGTTCCTACCGATTTTCAGGTTGTGGAGATGCATGCAAGGTCTAGCACACCTTTGATTCTTGGAAGACCGTTCATGGTTACTGCTGGTGCAGTTATGGATACGCCCAGTAAGAGAATCTCGTTCTCATACATTGACGAACATGTCTCCTACGAAGCCATCCCCTCTAGAAGAGCTCCCACACAGATATCTTGCATCCCCGTTGGTGCAGGAGAAACATTGATGGTTGATCTTTTGGACGAGCCTGATGATGAGCCAACTGTCATAGAAGTTCTGGATCATCCTCCTATCATCACCAAGAAAGTCATCGAAAAGACTAAGGCAAAGAAGGAGGTGAAGAACAGAAGAGTCGGGAGTGCTACACATGTAACCTTAATCCCTCAGAAGTGCGATGGAGATTCGATCGAATATAAGGTGAAATGCAAAGGGACCTCAAGGCCATTTTCTAAGGCTAGAATTCGTCTTACTCCGGAGCTGAAGGAGAAAGGACAAGAGGTTGTGGAGAACATGTTGCGCAGAAATCTGAACCTGGAGATGTCAAGTTGTGGAGCCTGTTTTGCTGCAAGCTCTCATTCTTATCCGGACTGATCGTCCGTACAGTCAAGCTCGTGACGTTAAACAAGCGCTGAGTGGGAGGCAACCCACTGGTAAGTCTGGACATATGAGTCTTTCATTTTTCTAGTTTTTGCTTGTGTTTCGTTGTGTCACGTGAATCAGTTTCGGAGGTCCCATATCGATCGATACCACTTGGTATCGGTCTATACCCGCCATTAAACGTATACATCCTGGACCGACCTCCGTGTGGCGAGAAATTCATTCCATACCCTCAGTATCGATTGACACCCACTGGTATCGATCGATACTCCACGCGCAGGTAAGTACCCTATAAACCCTATGGTTTTTCATTTCTTCTCCCACCGCCTCCATCGCTCGATACCGAATACCGAAAGTCTTTCTCTCAAAATCACAAATCTTCGTTTCTCAACGGATTTGAGTGATTTTTGAGTCTATTCTGCTCGGATTTTCGTGCTCTATCTCATTCTCTCACTCATTCTCACGATCTACAAGGTATGAATCACAAATTTTCATCTTTTCAATCCGTGAACCAATGTTTGATTTTTGACTTTTAGGCTCTTAGAACTTGTTTTGCTGGATGATTACCACTCGATTTGTGTGTTCTAGACCTAGTCGAATCTTGCATTACACCTAATTATCCCTGGTTTACACTTTTGGAATTCTCGGATTTGTGTTCTTCGTGTGATGCTCGATACCTGTATCAGCATCGATCGATACCACATTGGTATCGGTCGATGCTGACTGTTTCACTTGGCCGAGATGCTGTGTTTGAGAGAGATGTTGGATTTATGCTGTGTCTTTATGTCTTTGTTTGTAGATGACATCTAGGCCAAAGAGAGCACGAACTTCAGACGCATCGAGCTCTAATCCATCTGCTCCTGCTGCTCCTGCCGCCAGAGTTAGAGCCTCTTGGCCTAAGCGGAACAAGAAGGCCAAGATTCCCTGCAACAGAGATTGGGAGGGAACAGATAGGCAGACAGCTGAGAGTGATGACTGCGTTTTCAGGCCCATCTCCGAGACCTGGGACGATTATGACACGTTGTTCTACAACGCTTGGCAGGACGTTGATATACAAACCACTTGATTTGTTGACCCTCAGACCATGCGAAGCTTGGGTATCGATAGTGCACTCGGGAAATTGATAGAGAAGATTGGTTTGGGGACTAAGCCGATGCGACAGTATGATTTGTACCCTGACTTGGTACGACAGTTCCTCGCGACAGTCCGAGTTTACTATCAGGATGAGGTTCTGAAGGACACGCTGGAAGGCACCATGACATTCATGATTCGCGGAGTGAGATACAGGCTGCCACTCCCAGATCTCTGCGACATTTATGGCTTTCGCAGAGATTTCCGGAAAGTTGCCTTGCCTACCCAGTTTCTCGATATGCAGGTCTTCTGGGAGCACTTCGGGAACAGAGCCTACTACTCCAAGACATCTACTCAGATGGACGTTCGTCATCCTGTCCTGCGCTGTATGGTTATGATCCTGAGCAACACTATCTTCTGTAAGATGGAACCTAACAAGATGCGGCTGTCTGAGCTTATCATGCTCTTTATAGCCATTGGAAACATCATCGACGACTAGAACTATGCATGGCCTGAGCTCGATCTCGCGGTCAACCTAGGGGCAGTCTTTTCCCGTCACCTGGTCTCTCTGAAGACCAAACCATTCATGGTTACAGCTCGGAAGACCAAGACAGTGGGGAGTCTCCTTACCCCTATCTTCCAGCATTTCGGTATCAGCACGGCGAGCTGTTTGATAGTCACCACCCGCACTGTCATGGATGAGAGACATATGCAAAACCTCAGGTGGTTGAAGCCTGCGCGACATTGGTGTTTTTCCAACACGGAAGGGGATTTTCTGGTTAAGCTCCCAAGCAGAGGGCTGACATACATTGATGACGATCCCGTTCAGCTTCGTTTCAAACCTGATCCGAGCCTACTGATTGCTGTACCTCGCACTCGCCAAGGACGAGGTCCTTCTGCTCGCACACCTGCACCTGTTTCTGCTGACATTCCATCTACTTCACGCCAGGGAGGACGAGCCCAGCGATCGCGAGCAATGCCTTCCTCTATCCCTGCACCATCATTCCCTTCTCTTTCGGAACTTCCGATGGAGCCAGCCGCCTTTTAGAAGGTGATGATAGAGAGTCTGAGGAGCATATGTACTGCTATTTCTCGATGTCGCTGCATGACTGACACGGACGCTGCTCCTTCGTGTCCGCCTGTTGATAATCCTGATTCTGATGGTGATTCTGACGCCACTTAGGACGATTAGTCCTCCTTCTATCTGATTTTTCACGTTTGTTTTTCTTTTCTTTTTCCCTTTTCTTTTTATTTTTTGAACTTTTGTGTCTTTTATGCTTTTGGACCAGTGGATTTATGCTTCTATGATATTTTGTTGCGCCTAACTTGTGTTTGAGTGGTCTAACAGTGCTTAAATTTAACATCTGGATCGTTTGACACACTTTTGGAGCTACATCTGACCTTAGACGAACGAACAACGAAATCGCCTGAGTGTCGATTGATACCTCTTGGTATCGGTCGACACCCTACGCGAATGAGTACCGTTCATCGTATCGACTTAAGCCTGGTATCGCTCGATACCAAGCCGTGTGTCGGTCGATACTCGATGTTCTAGCACGGTAACTTCTTGTTTTTCACAATCCACTCGGTTCATTTGCTTTCTTTCACCAAATCTAGGCTAGATAACACTGGGGACATTGTTGTTCAAGTCTGGGGGAGGTAGTCGCTGACTTTGTTTTTGTTTTTCTTAGAGTCAGTCGTTTTTGAGTCATTCGTTGTTTTATTGAGTCAAAACTTTGTTGGAGACTGTGATCTTTTTTTTGAATCTATTGATCTGACCTTGCTTCTAAGTGGCCATTGTTACATAATCAATTCTAGATCGACTAATGAAAATTCCAAAGGCTGACCAGTTAACTAGAAGACACTCATGTTTCCAGCAAAGTTCTTTAAAGCCTGAGCCAAATTTTTGCACTTCATCAATGTGGTTAGTATCCATAGAGCTTGATTCATCATTCGTATCTGACAAAGGAACCCATGTGTTTACAAGAATGGTATTTCTCTCCCTGTTACAAGTTAATTAATAAGATGCATTAAAAGATGAAATGATTTTCTTCTGAGTAGAGGGTTAGGAAAAATTTATGCGATCCCATTATTCTACTTCAGAGGAGATGATCACACAAAGGTGGAAGCGAGGTTAGGAAAATTTCCTGTGATACCATTATTCGCCTACACCTTTGATTACTTTTGAGGGAAGAACCGGGGATTCGATGGCAAACATCATCAATACTCGCGTCTCGAACCTTAATATGTACATGCAAGAATCATAATGAGAAATAATTCTGGGGGAGAGAAATAATACCAGAAAGTGTGAAAAAGGGTGGTTCCTTGTCATGATATTGTATGGGAAAGAATCTAGAAGGTTCTTGGTATTAATCACAGCGATAAAACTGGCGAGGATGGCTTGATTGAACAATGCTGTGAAATAATGTGTGTAGTCTGAGAAACTGCGAATGTCTACGGAGAAGTACATGGTGGTTAGATCAACAACTGGTTAGGTGACATTTGGGTGCTTGGGAAAAGGGTCATTGCAGCGTTTCATGAACATGTGAGTCTCTACGTTTTCAAACCTCTTTCTCTGGTTTAGTCTTCTATTTGCTTGAGGGCAAGCAAAGGCTAAGTTTGGGGGAGTTGATATATCATGGTTTTACCCCATTTAAGCCATGATATAAGTCTGTTTTATAGAGTCTTTCTACTATTTTGTAATGGTTTAGAGTCTTTTACAGGTTTTAGCACGTCTGGAGCATAATTGGAGATATTAGAGCTTTCTGGAGCATTTTGGAGCAAAGCAGACGTTCGTGTAGCTGAATACCCGATTTGAAGCATTGATATGTGCATATTTTACCTCTTTTTAGCATGCATTCTTGTCTTTGTTTTGTGTCTCATGCATGTGTCTTGCATAGTTTTTATAGCATTTTGGTATTTATTAGAGTATAAGGTGTTTGCATTAGGTCCTAGTGAGTTTTGCATGCATTTGGAGTGTTTTTAGGTGTTTTGGAGACAATTGATGGTGTTTGGAGTTATGGAGCATGGTAGAATGCAAAGCTCATCCGAGACGCCGGAAAGATGTGTCTGAACGAAGGCCCTCCGATCTGAATCAGCCTCAACAGTATTCATAGGAGGTTTAGAGGAGTGATTCATCTGTCTACAGGAGTTGGAATCAGTCCATTTGGACATCAGGTAAGGAAGTTATCGCCGATTTACTGAAGACTATCCGGATCGGGAGCAAGTGAAGCGGTTGAAGGAGTTTGGGAGTTTTTCAGCTCTCTGATACATGGATTTTGCAATCCAAGGAGGTATCAATACCCTCTAACCGATGTAGTAAGAGGTTATCGAATCCAATATTGGGAAATAGTCCTAATCACCAAGAATGCAAGGCACTTAAAGCAAGTTAAGCTAAACGAGTGTCTTGTGATTAAGTAACTAGTTCAAACAAGTAATAAGAAACTAAACAAGATGTAAAAGCAATAAGCAAATCGAAACCTAAGATGGGGTAATCGATATTAGGCAACCAAAGCATGATCCAAGGCATTCATTCACACAAACAAGCTATCCCTAGGTTAATGATCTCTAATCATGATTAGTCCTCTTTCAAGGTACTAATCACTATGTTAATTATCAAATTCATTAGCA
>PKML01064710.1:11720-27122 GCA_002933935.1 Eutrema yunnanense | reverse complement strand
TGGATTTTTATATCATAAACAAGATTCGATACAAGATTCGGTACACATATCTGTTTGCATATAAGCTATTACATGTACGATCTAACTATACGATCCTAAAGCACCACCAATCTTCCTTGGCCGGTCACAATCCGCGTCTAGTCCCATTTAGACTCGGTACTCCCCTTATCACCTGAAATCCCACATAGCACATAAGTATACGATTAACATATAAATGAACTTGAATCAATTGAAAATGCATGTATAATATTCGCATAAACAAACGCCCCTATACTCAAACTCAATATAGCCGTGACACATTGAACAAGCCAAGGATCCACTTAGGCCTAGACCGTGGTACGGCCGGCCATAGCCTTTGCCGATACGCGCCTAAGGCCGTGGTCCTTTGAGGCCGCCATATAACCGGCTCCACACACGGTGATGCGTGATCAGGCCGTGACTGACTGTGAAGTCTAAGCCGTGACATGGCCGGCTCTTGCCGTTGCCGATGCACGCGCATAGCCTCGGATCCCGCCTAACCCGTCACGCCATCAATCCGCGAGTATTCGCATTAACACATCCCAGCCTAGTCTAGACTAAGGCCGGTGATACCACAAAGAATCTTAAGACAGAGAGAACGATCCGCACGTAGGCCTAAGGCCGAGCTTCATCTCGGCAACCATTTAATAGGATTCGGGCACTACGTCGTCGGAAAGTTCCTAACCTTTTATACGCGGTATGCGGAGGTTTATGTTGCCGTGAAACCTCTTATCCTTCCCACGCTTGGCTCCTTCACGATTTAGAGCAAACCACTCGGACTCTCTCTCTCTTTCCTCTTCTCTTCTTCTCGTTCTCCCTTTCTCTTTCTCTCATTTTCTCTCTCTTACGGCCAAGGCCTTTCTCTTGCCGGAACTTGGCCGGAAAACCTCTCTCTTTGGGTGTGGGTGTGATGTGCGAAAAATGGGACCTAAGGGTCCCATTTATAGACTTGATCTCGCCCCCAAAAAGGTACTAGGCGAAAGGTTGTGTGTTTTGGGCGAAAGGGTGCAACGCTTGACCGAAAGGTTGCGATGCTTCAAGCCCATAACCGCCCATAACCACCTAGCTCAGCTACGAGTTGTCTAGCTCTCACCTCAGCTGCCTTAGCTAGCTCCCAGTCGTTGAGCTAGCTCACTTCCCACTCAGCTAGACCCCAGCTAGCTCACACTTGTCTCAGCTGCCCGATCTCTTACTTCAGCTGGTTCAGCTGTCCAGCTCCTTTATTTCAGCTAGCCTCAGCTAATCCGAGGCTCTTACGGACCATAGTGCGAGTTTTTGAGTAGACTCCCGGCTATCTCCTCACCATGGTCCGGACCGCTGACCCTAACGCGGATCGGGGACGTTACACAAGCAAAGGCTAAGTCTGGGAGAGTTGATATATCATGGTTTTTACCCTGTTTAGACCATGATATAAGTCTTTTTTATAGAGTCTTTATAGTATTTTGGAGTCTTTTAGAGTCTTTTACAGGTCTTAGCACATTTAGAGTATTATTGGAGATATTGGAGTTCTATGGAGCATTCTGGAGCGAAAGTGAAGTCTGATGACTAAGTGCCCGATCTGAGCAATGAGCATCGATCGATACCCCCTGGTATCGATCGACACCCGTCGGAAAATCATGGGCCGCGACTTTTTATGAAGTTTTTGGAGAATTGCAAAACTGCCCAGAAGAGTCTGATATTTACAAGAAGACCCCAAGTCGTGATTTAGGTTATAAATAGGATCTTACAGCTATCTGTTTAGGCTATGCTTTATTTTGCTTCAGTTTAAGAGAGATTTTGGTGAGAGATACAAGTCTGATTTCCCTTCGTCCGAGATCAGATCTCAAAACCTTTGTTTCTCTTTCTGATTTTATATAGAGTATTTATTCAAACATGTCTATTGATTTAATCTTCATGTCTGAGTAGATCTCTTGTTAGGTTTGGGGATTCTCATTAGGGATTTCTTTGAATGCCATGTTGATTAGTTATTTAGGGTTCATAATCTGAATTAGTTCTTCACCTTAGGTTGTTCTCAAAGCTAAATCAAGATTGATCACCTGGAACTTAGAACTTAGGATAATTGATTAGGCACGACAGTGCAATTAATTATCTTATAGAACTAGGGCGAGCAAATTGATTATTCGCAAAGAAATTTGGTTTAATTGATTTGGGAACATATCAAATTTGAAATTAAGGCTGATTTATTCTTAGGGATTTGCAAAGAAATTTGGGATTCTGAAGTTTAGATTTAGATAGTTTTCGCAACGACAGTTGGTTAACTATGCTCTAGTGATTTGAGTTCGAGAACCGTGCTTAACCTGAACCCTGATTAGTTAGTTTATTTTGCATTCATTGATTTCCTGAGAAATATCCCTGAACCTATCTTTTTCCCATTGAATACAACTCGTTTACTGCTTCCTGTTTTCTGTTTTAAACTGTATTGCTTAGCTTAGCTTGATACTTTATAATTTATTGAGTGATTTCTGTGGATCCTTGTGTTCGACCCCTAGCTAGACTACGACTACTGCTTTAGTACTGTTAGGGTATTAAATTGAGCATATCATTATGCATTGAATCTAACTTAGCATTCACCTCAGCAATCTGACTGCGATCCGAATTACCAGCTTACTTCTTGTGCTCCATGTCTGCATTCCTAGTACTATTGCTAGAAACCAAGTTCTCAATAAGCACATAGGCATCGTTAGGATATCTGGTATTGTAATTCCCATTACTCGCAGCATCTAAGGACATCTGATACCTCCAATCGACTCCTCTGTAGAAAGTACCCAGCAGCTGAACCCATGGTGTGGACAATCTCTCTGATATGACCTGAATCGAATCCAAGCAGTCTTGAGTGCCTCAGTCGGACCCTGACAAAACTGAGAAATTTTGTTCCTGAGATCCTCGGATTGTGCATCATCATAGAAGTTGTTCAGGAAAGCAGTCGTAGTTTGATCCCAAGTAGTCAACGATCCAGGAGTCAACTGTTTCAGCCAGTAAGTCGCTTCTCCACCAAGAGAGTATGGAAAAAGCTTGCAGAAGAGGTAATCGTAGGACACTCCATTGCTCTTGATGCTAGTGACCAAGTCCTCGAACTTCTTGATATGCTCAAATTAATACCCTAAACAGTACTAAAGCAGTTGCTGCAATATATCATGGGTCGAACACAAGAACTCAGAGAAATCGCACAATAGATGGTATAGTTATCAAATCAAGCTAAACTATTCAGATTAAACAAAAAGCAATAAGCAGTAAACACGTTGTAATTCACTAGGAAGAAGATAGGTTCAGGGATATTTCTCAGGAAATCAATGAATGCAAAATAAACTAACTTATCAAGGTTCAGGTTACGCACGGTTCTCGAACTCAAATCACTAGAGTATAATTAACTAATTGTCGTTGCGAAAACTATCTAAATCTAAACCTCAGAATCCCAAATTTCTTTGCAAATCCCTAAGAATAAATCAGCCTTAATTCCAAGTTTGATATGTTCACAAATCAATTAAACCAAATCTCTTTGCGAATAATCAATTTGCTCACCCTAAGTTCTATCAGGTAATTAATCGCACTGTCGTGCCTAATCAATTATCCTAAGCTCTAATTTCTAGGTGATCAATCCAGAATTAGCTTTGCGAACAACCTAAGGCGAATAACTAATTCAGATTATGAACCCTAAATAACCAATCAACCTAGCATTCAAAGAAGTCCCTTATGAGAATCCCTAAACCTAACAAGAGATCTACTCAAAATGGAAATTGAATCAATAAACATGTTTGAATAAATACTCAATATAAAATAAGAAAGAGTAACAAAAGGGTTCGAAATATTCTCTCGACGAACAGAGTATCAGACTTGTCTCCCTTGAAAAGCTCTCTCACAAATCCAGAATAAAATAAAGCTTAGCTAACAAAGTGGCTGTAAGAATCCTATAAATATACTAAATCACGTTTTGGGGTTTCTTGTAAATATTAAACACTTCTGGACCAAGTTGCAATTCTTCAACTCTTCATTAAAGTCGCGGGTCGTGTCTGCTGCGATGAGTGTCGATCGATACCAGGGGGTATCGATCGATGCTCGACGTGAAATCGGGTACTCAGCAACACGAACTTCAGCTTTGCTCCAAAATGCTCCAGAAAGCTCCAATATCTCCAATTATGCTCCAAACGTGCTAAGACTTGTAAAGGACTCTAAAACACTACGAAATAGTAGAAGGACTCTATAAAAAGGACTCTATAAAAAGGACTTATATCATGGCCTAAAAGGGGTAAAAACCATGATATATCAACTCTCCCAGACTTAGCCTTTGCTTGCCCTCAAGCAAAACAGAAAACTAAACCAGAGGAAGAGGTTTGAAAAGGCGGAGACTCACCTGTTCAGGAACCATCGTAGAGATCCTTTTCCCAAGCACCAAAATGTCACCTAGCCAGCTTTTGATCTAACCACCATGTACTTCCCTGTAGACATTCGCAGCTTTTTCAGACTCCACACATTATGTCGCAGCATTGTTCAACTAAAACCCTCATCGCCAGTTTCATCGTTGTAGCTAATGTTCAAGAACCTTCTAGACTCTTTACCATACAATATCATTGACAAGGAACCACCTTTTTCATACTTTTTGTATCACTTTCTCTCCCCCAGATTTATTCTTATTATGTTCTTTTTTTTTTAGTTCTGCATATAGACATTAAGGTTCGAAACGCGAGTATTGATGGTGTTTGCCACCGAATCCCCGGTTTTTTCCTCGGAATAGTGGTATCACAGGAAATTTTCCTAACCTCGTTTTCAACATTTGTGTGATCATTCCCTCTTAAGTAGGATAATGGGATCGCTGGAAATTTTCCTAACCCTCTACTCAGAAGAAAATCATTTCATCTTTTATGCTCTTATTTATCACTTATAACAGGGGAGAGAGATACCATAACTCTAAACATGCGGGTTTTTTTTATTAAATATGAATGATGAATCAAGCTCTATGAACACTAACCATACTGATGAAGTGCAAAAATTTGGCTCAGGCTTCAGAAGAACTCTGCTGGAGACATGGATGTTTTCTAGTCAACTGGTCAGTCCTTGGATTGTTCATTAGTCGATCTAGAGCTGATCCTGCAACACCGGTCACTCAAAAACAAAATCAAAACAACATATCAAGCACAAAATCATCATCTCCAACAAGTTTTGACTCAATAAAACAACGAATGACTCGATAAAACAACTGACACTAAGAAAAACAAACACAATGTCAGCAGACACCTCCCCCAGACTTGAACAACACTGTCTCCAGTGTTATCTAGCCTAGAGTAGGTAAAGGAAGACAAAAGAACATAATAGAACGAAGAAAAACAAGAAGTTACCGTGCTGGAACATCTGGTGTCGACCGACACCCGGCCTGGTATCGATCGATACTAGGCTTAAGTCGACATAATGAACCAAGCATTCGCGATTGGTGTCGACCGATACCAATGGGGTATCGATCGATACTAAGGCAATTTCGTGTTTTGCTCCTTGTTTATCCTGACACAAACACAAAACGAAAAATGCAAAAGAAAAAGACTCAAAAACAGACTCACCAGTGGGTTGCCTCCCACCAAGCGCTCATTTAACGTCATTAGCTTGACTGTAACGCCATTCAGGCTGTGGGTGCATCATCCAAAGGCATTATCTGCCCTGTTGAAATCTCGGCTTTCGCCCAATAGTGTTTCACCCTCTGTTCATTGACAGTGAACTCATCTCCCGTACGACTAATCAGCACGACAGCTCCATGTGGTCTGATCTCTTTGATTGTGAAGGGACCTGACCAACGAGAACGCAGTTTATCAGGAAACAATTGCAAACGAGAGTTATACAGAAGTACCTGATCGTTTGTCTCGAAATGTCGGGAGATGATCTTCTTATCATGATAGGCCTTAGTTCTCTCCTTGTACAGCTTCGAGTTCTCATAGGCGTGGTGCCTAATCTCATCCAGCTCGTTCAGCTGAATCAACCTTCTTTCTGCAGCAGGCTTGATGTCAAAATTCAGCAACTTCGTTGCCCACGCTGCCTTGTGCTCGATCTCCACCGGAAGGTGACATGCTTTCCCATATAGCAAGTGAAATGGTGTAGTACCCAGCGGTGTCTTGAAAGCAGTCACGTAGGCCCATAGCGCATCATCCAACTTTGTAAACCAATCCTTCCTAGAAGCACCAAATGTCTTTTCCAGAATCTCTTTGATTTGCCTGTTCGAGACTTCGACTTGCCCACTGATTTGAGGGTGATATGGAATAGCCACTCGATGGTTTACACCATACTTCTTCAGCAACCTCTCAAAAATCTTGTTGATAAAGTGAGAGCCACCATCACTTATCACAATTCGAGGTATTCCGAATCGAGGGAAAATGATGGTCTTAAACAGCTTAACGACCACCGCGGAGTCATTCTTTTTACTAGCAATCGCTTCCACCCATTTGGACACATAGTCCACAGCAACCAGGATGTACCTGTTCTCGTGTGACGAGGGAAAGGGACCCATGAAATCGATGCCCCAACAATCGAAAACTTCAACCTCAAGGATGAAATTATGTGGCATCTCATGTCTCTTGATGATCTTCCCTCTCCTCTGACAGACATCACACTGTGAGACATAGGCATGAGCATCCTTGAACATAGTAGGCCACCAGAAACCTGCTTGAAGAACTTTGGACACCGTCTTGAAAGTAGCAAAGTGACCAGCATACTCAGAACCATGGCAGAAAAGAATAGCTGGCACCTTAGACTCTGCAACGCATCTTCTGTAGATCCCATCTGAGCAGTGCTTGTATAGGTAAGGCTCATCCCAGAAGAACCTCCTCATCTCGCGCATAAACTTCTTCCTCGCATACTTTGTGGGATGCTTTGGCTCAGTCTCTACAGCAAGGTAGTTGGCAATGTCGGCGTACCATTGACGTGCAGCACTAGAGACAGCGGCGAGATATACATCATAAGAGTTTAAGTGTTATGCGGTCAAAACAGGTCCAGGTCGCGACGGGTATCGATCGACACTAGGTGAGTATCGATCGATACCGAAAGTCTGCATTCGTGAAAATTGCAGATTTTCGGGACAAAGGCCTTGAAGCTGAGCTTCAATGAGGTAAATACCTTCCTCTGGCAAGCAATCATCAATAGGGACAACTTCATCGATCTTTAATCGAGATAAGTGGTCAGCAACGCCATTCTCAACTCCTCTCTTGTCCTTGATCTCGATGTCGAAACCTTGGAGCAAAAGAACCCATCGGCATATACGAGGCTTGAGGTCCTTGTTTTCAGTAGGTATTTGAGAGGAGCATGGTCTGTGTGAACAATGACCTTGCTCCCAATCAAGTAGGACAGAAATTTCTCAAAAGAGAAAACGACTGCAAGCAACTCCTTCTCAGTGGTGCTGTATTTTCGCTGAGCATCATCTAACGTCATGCTGGCATAATAAATAGCATGGAGTTTCTTGTCTTTCCTCTGACCCAACACAGCTCCAACAGCAAAATCACTGGCATCACACATAACCTCAAAAGGCAAGCTCCAATCAGGTGGTTGGACAACATGAGCACTCACCAATGCCCTCTTGATTTCCTCGAAGGCTTCAAGGCAATCAAATGTGAAATCAAACTTAACTTCCTTACATAACAGGGCTGTGAGTGGACGTGCGAGCTTAGAGAAATCCTTGATGAACCTCCTGTAAAACCCAGCATGACCAAGGAAGCTTCGTATCTCAGGAACAGATCGTGGAGGTTGCAAGCTTGTCATGACCTGAATCTTAGCCTTGTCGACTTCGATCCCTGCCTTAGAAACCTTGTGCCCAAGAACAATGCCATCTTGTACCATGAAGTGGCAATTAAGAACCAAGTGCTTCTCCTCGCATCTTTGAAGTACCTTGCACAAGTTATCCAGACAATCCTTGAATGACGATCCATACACAGAAAAATCATCCATGAATACCTCCATAAACTCCTCAGTCATATCTATGAAAATCGACATCATGCATCGCTGAAAGGTCGCTGGAGCGTTACATAATCCAAATGGCATTCTTCAGTAGGCGAATGTGCCATTGGGACATGTGAAGGTCGTCTTTCCCTGGTCCTCTGGATGTATAGGAATCTGGAAAAAGCCTGAGTACCCATTAAGAAAACAGTAGTATGGGTGACTTGCTAACCTCTCCATCATTTGGTCAATGAATGGCAATGGGAAGTGATCCTTCCTTGTAGCCGCATTCAGCTTCATGTAGTCAATACACATCATGTCACCAGTGATGTTCCTTGTAGGGATCAGCTCGTCCTTCTCGTTCTTTACCACAGTTATGCCTCCTTTCTTAGGCACAACGTGAACTGGACTAACCCAAGAACTATCCGAGATGGCATAGATAATCCATGCTTCCAACAGCTTCATCACTTCCTTCCTGACCACCTCCTTCAGGTTCGGATTCAGCCTCCTCTGACACTCAATCGAAGACTTTGACTCATCCTCCAGGTGAATCCGATGCATGCACAAGTCAGGTGCTATACCTGAAATGTCAGCAAGAGAATAGCCAAGAGCTTTGCGATATTTGCACAGCTTGTTCAGCAGTAAGGCAATCTCTGCGTTGTTCAAGGAAGAATTAACGATGACCTGATATGTAGAATTAGGACCAAGAAAACTATACCTCAGATTCGCTGGAAATGGCTTTAGTTCAACCTTAGGGGAATTCTCTGCGCTCCAATCTCCAAGCCCAGCAGCTTGCCTAGAATTGTCGATCAACCCTCCTTCTGGCCGCAGGGTATCGACCGATACCAGAGGGGTATCGATCGATACCGGTGATGCTGAATCAATCATCTTTGAGTATCCAGCAGTATCATCACACGGACGGACCTCTGAAGTAGTTGAACATACCAGTGCTCTCTCTCCAGTGGATCCTCAGGGTGCATCTCAAGGAAGTACTCTTCAGCTATGTCATTGAAGGTGTCCACATAGAATGTCTGCCCATCGATGGTTGGCCTTTTTATCATCTTTTCCATGTTAAAGGACATCACCAAATCACAGATGTTGAGAGCTATCTGTCCATTCTTGCAGTCAATCAAGGCTCCAGCAGTTGCAAGGAATGGCCTGCCCAAGATAAGAGGATCCTTAGGCTCAGCATCGTACTTCAGGGTAATGAAATCTGTTGGGATCAAGCAATTCCCAATCTTGATTGGGACATCTTCGAGTAGTCCCTATGGAAGTCGCACTGAGCGATCAGCAAGTACCAGCGAAATCCTTGTAGATTGGAAATCTGTCATCCCCATTCGCTTGGCAACTGAGTGTGGCATAAGGTTCACACTCGACCCAATATCGCAGAGAGCTCGCTCAAATCTCTCTGTGAAGATAGTGAAATCCAAAACAAAGCTCCCTGGGTCTGGTAGCTTCTTGGGAATTTTGTTGAGTAGGATCGCACTGCATTCAGCTGTGATCATCATGACACCTTCCTCCAGGTTCACGTTGCTAGAGACCATCTTCTTCACATATCTCCTGAAAGCTGAAGAAGTCTTAATAGTATCAACAAAAGGAAGTTCCACAACCAACTTATCCAGCATAGCCTTGCATCTGGCATCCTCCCATTCCTTCTTTGTCAGCTTAGCAGGCATAGGATAAGGCATCTTGGGTTTATACACTCTCTCCATGACAATCTCGGGCTCCTTCTCTGGTTGTGTCTCAGCATCGATCGATACTTGAGGGGTATCGATCGATACACGGGTTTTTGGATCCACTCGGGTAGATATCTGGACTGGTATCGATCGATACCTGGTGATTTTCAGAATCCCAATCATCATCTCCAGCAAGATCGACGAGATTTTCTGCTATTGGACTGTTTTTCACTCTTGTAAGCACATCTTTTCCACTCCTCAAAGTGATGGCATTGATGTGTGCCCTTGGATTCTCAGTTTTCCCTGGGAGAAATCCTTCTTGCCTCTTCATTAGCTGCGGCTGTCTGAGCAACCTGAGTTTCCAGCTTCCTCTGAGAAAGATTTATGGCTTCGATTTTCCCATTCAGATCGATGTACAGAGAGTCAAACTTTCCATTAAATTCCACTTGCAACTTCTGATATCCCTGAAGAATCTGTTCCATCATGGATTCCATCTTATTATCTGTGGACTTTGGAGAGACTGGTTGGTACGAAGAGTTCCCATAATTGCGAGTGAAATCGCTGCTCTGGAGTGGTTTCTAAGTAAATTTTTTCTCTCCGAAACCAGATTGGTTCCCCTCTAACTTGTACCCACCTTGCTGATTGCTGTTGTTGAAGTTTCGGTTGTTGTTGTACCCAAATCGATGACCCTAAAAACCAGAACCACCAACGTAGTTAACATCCTCCACCTCTTCTTCATCCATGATATCGACTCCATCATCAAAATGTACAGTCTTCTTCGATTTCCCAATCAGAATATCCAACTTCGCTTGAACTTCAACAATCTGCGATCCATCAATTCCTGCAACCTGCTTCTTCCGCTCAAAATCAGCATTCTTGGTGCTATTGCTAGACGCCAAGTTCTCAACCAGCACAACCGCATCATCTGGATATCTGGTGTTGAAGTTCCAATTACTCGCAGTATCCAAAGCCATCTGGTACCTCCAATCGATCCCTCTGTAGAAAGTACCCAACAGCTGAACCTGATTGGACCCATGGTGCGGGCAATCTCTCTGATATGATTTGAAACGGATCCAAGCAGCTTTGAGTGCCTCTGTTGGACCTTAAGAAAATTGAGAGATCTTGTTCCTGAGCTCTTCAGATCTCGCATCATCGTAGAAGTTGATCAGGAATCCCATGTAGTTAGCGAATCATGAGCTAATTGCTTCAGCCAATAAGCAGCATCCCCACCAAGAGAGTACGGGAAAAGTTTGCAGAAAAGGAACTCATTGGGCACTCCATTGTACTTCATACCAGTGACCAAATCCTCAAACCTTTCGATATAATCCATGGGATGCTCATGAGGTAGGCCATGGAAAGGGTTCTAACTTACAAGAGCGTAATACGCAGGTTTCAGCTCGAAGTCATTCCTCTGAAAAGTTGAGATGCGAATCGCAGCTCGATTGGCAAAAAACTGATCAGGTCTGTTGTGCTCACCAAGTGTTCTACCTCGATCAACTCCAGCATTCCCAACGTTGGCTTGCGCAGCTGGCGCGACAATCTGACCAACAACAGCAGGAGGGGCAATGATGTTTCCAGCCTCATCAAGTCGATGCCCTCTCTCATTTCACACTTGACCCTCTTGGTCTCTCAAGACTCCAGCTTCATCAGCTCTTAAAACCACTGGGTTGTTCATCCCTGATGTTTGCTTTGTCTTTCTATTTGTGCGTTCTAAACGTGCTAGCTTCTCTAACGATATATTGACTAGCGGAGTGCTCTTGTTTCTTCTGGTTTCACGATTAGGCATGCACCTGAAACAGAAAAACCAAGAACGTTAGTAACAAAAACGCGATGAGTATCGATCGATACCAAGTGGTGTCGATCGATATCAACAAAAAGAAACGACGAGTATTGACCGATACTAGGTACACTACAAGAATTCATCGATTTGGCGACTGCATAAGGAGTCGCATAGTATTCGCTAAAAGTTGTAATACGACTACATAGCAACTAAAACATGTAGTCGTTAATATTTATTCGCTAAATTAAGTAGTCGTAAATATAGTCGCCAATTGGCGACTGCGTAACGACTGGATAGTGTAGACGTTACATAGTCGTAACGTAGTCGCAACTTTTGTAAAGTAAGTAATCGTACATTTAGTCGCCAATTGACGACTACTTTATGTAACGTAGTCGTTAAGTAGTCGTAATTGTTGTGACTAATCAGCGACTATTCTATGTCTATTAAACGACTATTTGCCGACTATTAGGGTCATCAGACTTTGCGGATTTAAATATGTTGCGACTACTCAACTACTCTTATGCGGCTATTTGGCGACTAATAGGCGACTGTTTAGTGATTATATTTGTTAACAAAACAAGAATATGTTACAATTGAATCACGTTTGTTTTGTTTTTCAAATTCTTTGAAACATGTGTTACAAATAAAAAAATACAAAGTAAAATAAAGACATTATACAGAAAAGACCATTTCATTACCAATATTATTGTTTCAAACATGAGTTTACAAAAGCCAAAACATTAATAAAAACAAGTTCAAGTTCACAAAAAAAGAGATTAGTGACATAAGGTATTTTCCTTTGATCTGGTAGAGAGGCTGATGGAAGCATTGCGGTTGTTGCTGGTGTTGAATGTGATTCCACGAAGTCTAGAAACCGCGGATCGGTTTGTTTCAGGTATTTTTCCACCAATGAGAAGTGCTCGAGCTTGTCCTTTTGCTCAGCCACATCTCTTTTGTGCTCTGCTTCACGGGCAGCAACCTCAGCATCACGCTGTGCATTGTAAGCAGCCTGCTCTTTGATTTTCTTCTGAGCTTCCTTCAGTTGCTCTTGCAGTGCGACAAACGATGAAGAGTCTCTTGGTTGCTTGCGTTTGCCATTGGGAAGACTCTCCTTCAGGCTTCCAAGCCCATAAATATTTCCTCTTGAATCCTTCTCGGTTGCTTGTGAAAAGGAACAGAAAAAACCATCTGGTGTATGACAAACGATGAAGTAAATGAAATATGAAGTATGAAGTATATGAAATATCAAACGATGAAGACAAACGATGAAGTATGAAATATGAAATATATGAAATATGAAAGAAAGATGAAGTATGAAGTATATGAAATGTTACCTCAAGAAAGATAGACGTATACTCATCTGGTGTTAGGTCTCCAGGTCGCGACGCACCGTCAGAAACTTCTGAAGTCTCTACCCCGAGCTCAGCTAACTTTTGTTCCACCTTCTTATTATATGCTTCAACAATTTTCTCCGCCTTCCTATCGACATATGTACCGTCAGCCTTTGTATGTGTCTTTTTGAAAACCTCCCCAAGACTTACCGGTCTTCCTAATTCATCTTCCTGCAATGTGACAAAAAAAATACAACGATTAGAGGACTGAATACAATATACAACCAACACTAAACAGAATATGACAAAACATAAGTAATATGACCAAAAAAAAAAAGAAATTGAAAAGTTACTAACCATTTCGGATTGGATTTGTTGATAGGACTTAGGCCCTGATAAGTGGATGTGATAACCTAGACCCTTACGGTCAGACAGACGAGCAGCTGAATAGGTGACAGTCTTTTGCTTTGCTTCTTCTGTGTCCCAATATGCTGTCATCGTTGCCCAGAGAGTGTCTTTGATCCAATTAGGTCGCACTCGACTAGTCCTCACGCTGCTAACCATGTCTTTCATCCTGCGTTGACAGATCTCCTCAAAACAGGCTTGAACTGTCCCTATTATCAATGGATCCCATGTGTGGGTTTTCTACATTACAAAGAGAATAGAATGATGTTAGTAAAAACATCACAAGCAAAGCTATATGTGAATGCGAAAGAACATAAAACTTACCGCGAACACGAGAAAGTATCTTTCTTGTCTCTCCCGAGGCACAACTGTCCAGCTATAGTAGGGAGCATCAAATTTGTTTGTAAAGACTTTAGTAATTGACCTAACTAGTTTAGATCCTCTGTCACGTGTAAACCTGCAAAATCAGAATGTCAGCATCTAGATGAACATAACCCTGAAACAGTTACAGTTTAGTAGTACATTACAGTTTAATCAAATACTGTAATGTACTACTTAAACGAAAACAAACCAGTAGACAACAATCCTAGACAATCAGACAAGAAACAGAAAATAAAACAAGTAGACAACAATCCTAGAAGACAACAATCCTAGACAATCAAAAAATAAAACAAGTACACAACAATCCTAGACAATCAACGTTGCAATCCTAGAAACAGAACACACATTGACACACACACACACACACCTATCTATATTGGATGACACACATACACACACACAAAACAGAATACACATTGACAAAAATCTGAGATCCGAATTAAGACACATCACAATGCATTTCCATAAAACATAACACACATTGACCAAGTTTAAGACAATACAAAGCAAAGAAAGAAAGACAAGACAAGTAAAGAAAGAAAACAAACCAGCACACTAAGCTGTGTTTTCAGAAAGACAAGACAAGATCAATTTCAAGTAAATAATCTATGTTTTCAGAAAGAAAACAAACACAAATAAGTTAGTAACCATTGTGCTGTGAATTTCCGAATACTAAGCTGTCTGAAATTGGTTTTCTTGTTTATAAGAGATAGGTTTTGATGCCAATTGAAACTGATTCTACATTTCAATTCTAGTCTTTAATCTCTTATATACAAATTAAATGCTATATTCAGAAAATGAGAATCAGACATTAAGAAATCAGCCACTAAGAAATCAGACATTGACAATCCGACATTGACACACACACACACAACTTATCAGGTTGAGTTCTGAAGACATTAAGAAATCCGAAATCAGATGTGATACACTTACCAGGTTGAGTTCGGCGTCGGTGTGGGAGAGAGGACGGTGGTGAATCTATCCCGGTCTGGCACCATAAGCAAGGCACTCAGCGCCCTTAGTGTGTCCTCTTGCAGATCCGGCATGGCTGGTGAAGATTCGTCATGGAAGTTGTGCCCTCCAGAAGATGGATGGCTGTGTTCTCCAGACGCCAGAGTGTTCTCCAGTGGAGCCGAAGCCGCCGCATGTAATTCATCTTCACGGTGTTGAGGCATCGAGTCCGGGAATAGTTCTTGTGGCGGTGGAAAGTTCTGGATACCTGGTGCTGACGATGCCGGTTGAACGTTCACGGAGACTTGAGGTGTTGTCGACTTATTCGGAAGTTGGGGCGGCGGCGTAAAGTTGTACTGCGGCGGTAGAGAGGTTGGGGTTCGCGACGAAGAAGGCGACACTCCGACTCCCTGAGAAACATTCAGAGTGAATCTTTTATTCCCTGCTCGTTTGCTCTTATCTCCCGGCATCGTTCTCGGGATTCGAAGGCGAAGATCGAAGAAGAAGAATATCGAAGAAGAAGAAGAAGATCGGAGGCGATGAGAGTTGCAAAGAGGTGAGACTAAAAGGACTTTGGGTTTTCGAAATGGTAATTTTTTTTTTTAATCGAAACAAATAAATACTTATTAAACGTTTTGTGTGTTCATAACCATTGAAATTACTCTAGCATATTGGTAATTCACCAACTCCCAAATCCATCAGCCCCGGTTCGATTCACTATGAATACGGAGGTGTTTTTTTTTTTTTTTTATCTTTTCAATCTAGTTATTGGTAATTCTTTCTCTCTTGATCCATCAACCCACAGTTCGAGTCTCTGTGAAGATGGAAATGTTTTTTTTTAAATCTTTTCTATTTATTAATATTTAACTGTGATCCACCCGCGGTTCGAATCCTGGTGAGTACGAAAATGTTTTTTTTTTTTTATCTTTTCTACTTACTTATTAATATACGGAGATGT